>JABSTQ010007956.1:0-51739 GCA_013358835.2 Ixodes persulcatus | reverse complement strand
AACCACTCTCACCAAACCTGCTTCGTGCTGGCGCTGTGGCGTCAAACTTTGCACCGACGCACATAACACTTTCTACCGGCTTCTCAGAGGATCAGCTGACAAAGAGGAGCATCTCGTTCAGTTCAATCAGCTCACAGGTCTGTTGGTTTGGGCGCTTGGTATTCCCTTTGATTATATCCAAATGCTCCAACGTAGCGGGTTGCCGCTTATTGCGACGTGGGAACATGCTCTATATTTTACGGTAGTTGATTGACGGTCTACCAATAAAACTGTAGAAAACACGACCGAACAGTTTTGTTGAATCTATGTTTTTATAAGTTGATAATGTCATGATTGGTCGTTTTGTTAATACTAAGAAGCAAAATGAAGTTGTTGTTGTAGTTGTTGTTGTTGTTGTTGTTTTCCTTTTCGAAGATAAAATAAACAAAAACAGTGCGATATAGGTGAATGCAAAACGCCCACCAACCTTTTGTTTACTGTTTACCCTCTTTGTTATTACGGTTCATATTCAAAATGCTAATTTTCCTGTACTTTTTTTTTCTTTTGAGGTTCAGAAAATTTCATTTTGGGCCCAATCCTTGTGCGGTAATAGTTTACTGAACCGAACGTTACATGAACAAAACTACATGGAGGTTTAAATAAGGGCTGCGCATACGGGGTGGTAACGATTACACTGGAAAAAAAAAATTCATACAGGACAAAAATGGGACAATACAATTTGGGACGGTGTTGTCTTGTCCATTTTTTGTCCCAAGTTTCAGGGTATTTTCCACTATATACATGAAGGTAACTGATCTTTGTACGTAGCCTATTCTTGTGTCTAAACATAAAACTAAGTATTTTTACTTCTTCATACTCCTATCAAAGGATGGTAGCTACGTTGTTATTTCTCAAGAAACGATGCTCACCGTATTTAATTTTATAACCAAGATGATTATAGCTACAGCGAAGTGTCTCACTGTAACTAAAGAACACCCATTTCAGATCCACAATAAATGATCATAACTCCCGTATTAAAGGTACCTCTGAAATTAATGTTTTGCACAGCCAGGCGTGCCTCTTACCAGAGCTGGCTCTCTTGAGCACTACACACTGTATTTGTCTCTATTCATTTATTAAGTTAAACCTCTGGTCAGTTAGATCAAACTAAGCTAAGATTACCCCCTCCCTCATTTTTTTAATCGGGATGGCAAACACGTGCAGAACACACAAGAAGGAATAAACTCATAAGCTCAATATTTTAAAATGGTGGATGTAAGGTTCCTGGTGTAAGGCTTTTCGAATTCAATCAGTTCAGTTAATTAATTTTATAAAGCTTCCGTATCTAGCCTTTCATAATTTTTCGAAACTTGTACGCGTAAAATGTAATTGCTCTTGTTCCAAGAGTCTGGTTTGCAGAACGCACAACAGCTGGCCCAGTAACTAATGCGTGAGCTATCTTAAAAATGTTGATTGGTTATCATTTTATTTTGCTCTCAGTATTTCTACTATTTTACTTAACCTGATATTTCGAGCTCGAACTGTGAGTTTTTCTTAGTTTTACGTGCTGGAAATGCTATATCTGCAAATAACGGTCAAGACAATTGGGCCTATCGACAACATTTATTATTGGTAATCATGACTCTGACTTGCTTACACTATCACAAAACGCGTTTGCACCAATTTTAGTGTTCCTAACATAATTCGAAAACATCCTTAAAGTATTTTACTGGCACCGCGCTCCAACCGTTGACATTGACAATTGAAACTGTATCTTCCTTAAGTGTCCACACTCTCCAAAGAGACCGTCAACTCCGCCTTCTGCTCGAAGGTATGTACGCTAATCAAACACTAGCGTCATTTAACCTCAAATAAATAAATATATATTTTTATAAATCTTTCGACGTTTCGACCAATCAACACAGTCATTCACTTGATCGATATCGCTAACCGAATCGCGTGTCTACAACACTCCGCATGAACGGTTCACGCAGTCGTCGATTAATCTGCCCGGCACACAATTAGGGCAGTTGCACGCAATCCATCGAGAAGAGTCACTAGGCCCAGGGCGACTTAGTTTCGAAATGTGTCTCACGTTCAAAACGTGCCCATAGCAACGTTACGTAGCAGCGCGCGCGCGGCCGTGATTATGCCGACGACGATTGATGATTGGCGACAAGCGTGTTTGAACTGACTCCATTCACACCACTGTGTGCTGTTCCGCATTCAACACCGTCTCGTCGCGGTTCGGCCACGAGTTGGTCTGATCCGGTGGGGACAAGGTTAAAAAAAAAAGCTTAGATTGGTATGCCTTTCAATGCGATAGCATTTTTAAGCTACGACTCAAGATTTTCAGCTATGTATATTCTGGCCTTCTAATGCGCAGTAGGTATGCGCAGTAGACCATTTCAGCTTACTGTGCTTGCACCCCATTGCGCCGCACGTATGCGGAGCGGCAGTACGCACTCCTTCACATTCGTACTCCGTCGAAGGACCTGACAACCTTGACGTCGTCTTCGACGGCCGTCGTAGAGGTCGTCCTGGAGTTTGTTCTTAAGGTCGACCTAGAGGTCATCCTAGACGTCGTTTTCAACGTCGTCCCCTGGGACGTCGCCCCCGACGTCATCCTAAACGTCGTCTTCGAGGTAGTCCTAGAGGTTGTTCTTGAGATAACCTAGAGGTCGTCCTAGAGGCCAAAGACGACGTCAAGGACTTCGTCTTTGACGTCGTCCTTGAGGTTTTCCTAGAGGTCGTCCTTGAGATCGCCCTAAAGGTTGTTCTAGATGTCGTCTTTGACGACGTCAAGGACGGCGCCTAGGACGACGTTGAGGACGTCGTCCTAGAGAAAGACGTTAAGTACGACGTCCTAGAGGACAACGTTAAGAACGACGTCTAGGATGGCCTCAAGGACGACCTCTAGATTGATCTCAAAGACGATCAGGATTTAGCGTCATCCTATAGTTCGTGCCACTCAGGAAGGTACTGCGAGGGAAAGGAAGGCCGGGGAGGAAGAAGCAGCCTGAACACTAGAGAGGAGGAGTTTCCCCCTCTCCTCGCCAGCGTTTCGTCTGCTTCCTCCTCCCCGGCCTCCTTTCCCACGCCCTACCTTCTTGAGTTGCAACGGACTATAGAGGACGACGCTAACTTTAACGCGGAATTTACCCGCTAAATTTAGCGGAAAAGTTTACATCACGACGTAGGCACCAATTCAGTTTCCCCCGCTAAATTTGGAGATTGTGCAACAATAAATGCTATCGCATCATAAATAATCACCCCTTTATTCTCTACAAATTTGCCTCGACCATCAATTTGCTGCCCTGTATTTTCATTACGACGTTTTAAGTACGTTTTTGTGTCAGTACGTTAGTAGACAAGTCAGCGGAAATTTTCTCTCGATTAAAAGAAAAAGAAGACAAAAGTAGACTTAATCCGCGGCTCTAGCCCACCAAACGCCGTGAAGTGTTCGAGATGTGAATAGTCCAGTGGGGAACCTGTTATCCCTGCGTTATACATATGCATAGTAAGCCTTTGCCAAACTACGCCTTTCTTTTATGGTGCGGGCCATAAAACACAGTAGCCACTCAGGTAAATTTTGCTGCAAACTGCGCCTATCTTCTTCTCTAGATTTCGTGTAAAATGTAAAAAAAAAAAATCGGGCAAACAAATATGTACATAAAATAAAACACACTAACAAAATAAGTAACAAAGGAAAAAATAGACTAGAGCATAATAATTCCCACGTCCGTAAATCTTTATTTTTTTCTCACAGTAGTTTCTTTTCAATTCCATGATTCATAGTTAGTTCATAGACTAGTTTAAGTTGTATTAAACGGAAGTATAAATGACCCGAAGGAAAACTGAATGAAACAACAATCCATATTTTATATTGAGCCTGTAAGCGCTTTACTGGAATAAATTTCGGCGATAAATTAAGCCTGTCAGAAAGCCCGGATAAATCCGGTCTTTGTCGCCGGTCGGACCTCAGTGTTTTTTTTGTTTTTTTTAGAACGCATGAACAATTCCACATATATTCATGCAAGCGCATGAAAACATATGCACCTAACAAATACACGAACGCAACCTGCAAAACAAGACAAAAGGTGCCAATCCCTTTCGGACGCAAGCGTCGGAGGAAATAGCAGCGAGCGTCCGGCGAAAACGACCAACCGTAAACAAACCCCGCTCCGCGCAATTTCTCCCGCGCTGAAGAATCCTAATATCGGACAAATAAAAAATAAAAAATAAAAGACGCTACAGTTCGAGACCACAGCATTCAATAGCTCCCACCCCTCTAACCCCCTCGGCTATCCACCCCGATATATATACATACATATACATCCTGGCATTCGTTCCCACTTAAACTCGTAAAAACAGTAGAATCGAAAGAAGCGCAACGCGTGGTCGTAACACTAAAATTGTATATAAAAGTAACGGGCCACAGAATAGATGGGGGAAGAGAGTAGAAAGGGACGCATCTTCTTCACTTCCAAATCCGTCCGTACAAACCTATTGGCCAAAGGGAGGTCGAGTGATTCAGGGCCGGGCGCAGCAGGCTTGCACCACCGGACATTCCACTCTTCGGCCTCCGACGTGATTAACAACCTCAAACACCTAGGACCATTTCTCCCGCCTTCCTCAAACCCGTAGCCTGAGACCCGAACGGCGCTGAATCCTCCCCAAAATAAATAACGGGGGGCAGCGCGTCTCCTTTCCCTCCTCTCCTAAAACAACCCTGCTTCCTTTTCGCAGGTCCGTAATCCCGGAGCCTCTCCACGCTTCGATTAGAGAAATATTTTCCGACCTGCGTCCGATGGAGGGAACAAACAGACGCCCCCCCCCCCCCTTCCCTTGTGCACCCTCTTTTCAACCCTCTATTGCGTTTATAGTACAAAAGATTCCGCACGGTTAATGTCAACGTGCCCTATTGTACAGGAGAGCTAGGGGTACCCGTCCCGTACTGTGCAAAGAGGACCTCGCTTCGCGACTTTGTTTTTCTCGGGATACCTAGAGTTTGTTTCACGGGCGAGCGAAACAGAAGCTACAATGGACCTATTCCGAGTAAAGTCAAAAGTCAAAGTCAAATTAGTTGTTAGTTGTTTATACAGCAGGAGGTTAGTCTGCCAGAACATTGGCGAGCGAAACAAGAGCTGCAATGAACCTCTTCTGAGTAAAGTCAAAAGTCAAAGTCAAAGTAGTCGTTTGTTGTTTATTCAGCAAGTGGTTAGTCTGCCAGAACATGGCGAGATTGTTACAAACTAGAGATAAGCAATTTAACCAGTGCAGTACGACTGCTAGCCTGGGATCTTTAACGTGCACCACGCAGTAGTGATATACGACCGCACGCCGGTATACGATGCTCATTCAGATCGAAATCTTGCGAGTATGCGAGCACCATCTGGGAAGTTGTCTGCGATCTACAAATGGAAGCCATCCCAACGTGCCTCCACTCGTCAGCACACACTGCCACCGTAGAGTCGTAACGGTTTCCATTGTTTTTTTTAAATGGATGCTGAACCATACATTTCAGTGTCTTTAATAAGTGGTGCACGATCTTGCTACGATCCAGCAGCCGCCGGTGTGCGCGAGCACACGCAACCAAATTGACGTCATCATATCCCCCTTTTCAAGCTTATTAAGTGTGAATGAGGAATATGATGACGTCATTTTCGTTGCGTGTGCTCGCGCACAACGGCGGCTGCTGGCTCGTGAAGAGATCGTGCGCCACTTATTATAGACACTGAAATGTTTGGTTCAGCATCCCTTTAATTCCCCATACTATCGAGACTCAAAAAAAAAAAAAAAAGTTTGTCCGAGAAAGAGGATTTTATGCCCTCTGAAAATGCCGATATCGGGAAGCCAGGCCAGGGGAGGTAGGGTGTACACATGTGCAGAAGCTTACTGGAAAAGGGTAAATAACAAGTATGCTGCCCCTGAAGTTCGAACGATGCTTGCACTACTCGAGCTCGCGTGCTTTGCAGGAGACACTGACGGCCCGAAGCTGACTCAACCGTGTGCCCCTAGTGGCTACGTTCAGAACTAAACCCACACTCCTAAAAAAAAAAGGCTAGTAGCATTTAGTCGGCAAAAGCTAGAAACTGCTTGTCACATATGTTACTAGGTACCTAGTAACCGTAAATAGTAACGGTCAAGCTAGCAACGGTTACTAGGTCAAGAAGGTAGTAGCGGTTACTAGCCATCCTAGTAAATTTTACTATCTATCGCTAGTACATGGCCTCCAAGATTTTTCGCGCGCTGGTTGCGCTCCTCGGGCCATTGCACTCGCGCGGTAGAGACTGTTACTGCGTGGCGCTTGGTGGCGCTCACAACCAAAGCAAACAGCACAAAGAAATGACCGCGAATTATCATCCTCACCATTATCATCGGTCTACGAAACTAAGGTGCAACCATAGCCATAGCTTCCAGTGGAGCGATCTATCAACTGAGGTAACCAGGAGTTAGACGTCAATAGAGCAAGAGTTAGACGTCAGGAAAGGCGTCAGTTGCGCTTTTGCATTTAATTGCAATATCAATCACAACCTTAAAAATGCAAGCCGGTCGCTGTTGTTGGTTTTAGACTTGTGGCAGCTGATAAAACCCGTTTGCTCTACTGACGTCGAACTCGTGGTTAGCTCAGTTGGTAGAGGGCTCCACTGGAAATGGAGAGGCAGACTTGTGCCTATCTCAAATACTCTACTCAAGATACTGTATCTTAAATACTTTTTGAAGTATATTTGTATCTTGCAAATACTTTTGATCGAGAGTATTTAATACTCTATTTTAAATACATTTCTGAGTATCTTGTACTCATTATCTCAAATACATTTTTGACATTCCGCCATTTTCGGAGTTTTTCGGTGTGAAGTGACGTGGGCGTGGCACGAGCAAACGTGAACATTCTTTCGAGCAACCAAATCCTGTTGCTAGCTCCGATAAGCTACGGTGACTTAGATTGAGCTCGTGAAAACATCGCTCTTGTGCCGATTGTGACTCATATTTCACCCCGAAGTTCGTGCAATGAAGTTTTTCCCCTCCCCTTCCCAAAGGCGCTTTTTGTTTCCAGAGTTTCTCGGAAGAAATCCTCAAACAAAAGGGGTGGTTTCACGGAAGTTAGGATTGGATGCCACACTGAGGCGCGACGCAGACCGGGAAACGACCTACGACAACAATGCACACTTGACTGTCAAGAAAATAACTAATAAAAAAAAGAGAAGTGGACAGGAAAAAAAAAGAAGACATTTTTGTTTTGCTTGTATATTTGACCCCCCTATGGCAAAACGTCTAGGCTTCTTTTTGTTTATTTTATTTTTGTCGTCACCCCGTCACTTATTGCTTTCGCGAACAATGTCTGTAAGCGGACATTGATAAGCGGAGAACAGAACAGGAAACGAACTAAAATTTAGATGACTTCCCAAAATCCCAACAAAGTGCCCCCCAACGCTGAGTGCCTTTCTGAACGCAACCTACTTGAAGAAGGTGCGACCACTCCCGTGGCTATTATGTGGGTTCTTTTTGTTATCAAATTCAATTCACTCAGATCCCTATCCCGAATTCGTTTATAGTAAATTCCCCCATATAGGAAATATGGAGTGTAGTTAAACGATGCGTCTAAGGTGCGCCGCAGGACGTGATATTCAGCGATGTCACTATAGCTAAAGCGACCTCTTTATTTCTGTCCCAGAAATGTTTTTTAACATGCATCAGTGATATTGCCACGCGCGTCGCCGAGCGAGCGCGAGGCCGATTGGTTGCCGCGCTTGGCTCTCGCGCGGAGCCTCCGGGTTCGATTCCAGAGAGCGGACTCCTCTTATATTGATTCTTACAACTTGACATTCTCGTAAGTTCGAGAACCTTGTCGTGTGATCGAGTTATGAATATTCTACGCCAGGAACGTTCTACGCCGAATGTTCCTGAAACCCACGCGGGTACAAAAGGTGCTCCGCGTGGCGGTAGCGAAAGCTTGCGCTGGGAACATCCTTGGTTCGATCCCTACCGCCCCCGCCCCTTTCGATCTAAATGAGTTTCGCACCGGCACGCGTTCGTCTAATCACTACTGCGTGATGCACGTTAAAAACCCCAGGTTAGCGGTTGTACTGCACTGGCTAAATTTCTCATCTACAGCTAAGCGACAGGTCACCTGTTGAGGCGTACTGGGGTGTATCAGTATTCCCAGTAAGTGAGAAACGGAATATATGTACACCTGGTTCGGTGTCAGTTTTGGTTCGGTGTCAGTCTCGTCCAGCGCTCGATCCTGCTGGTTCGCCGACATCGACGCCTGCGACGCTAACTTACTTCTATTTTGTTTTGGGCACAAGTTCGCCCCATTAGACGTTTAGTTTCTTCAGTTATTCGCCGCCTCATCATGTGTCAGTCGTGACAATATCCTCCTCCTTATAGTTCAACTGCATAAAATAGCCTTACGACGCTTTTTTTTTCGTTTTTCTGTTGTTACGTGCTAATAAACCATTCTGGAAAACCAGATTTGCGAAACTGTATAATTTTCGTTGTCTCTGACGTCGATACAAATTACGCAATGCGGAAGTATCTTCAACAGTAATTTAATTACATTTCCAAGTATTTGTACTCTACTCAAGATACTTTATAGTGCAAGTAACTTGAGTAGTATTTTAAATACTTTATGTAGCAGGTATTTAGTAACTTAACTTAATTACTTTTATCGAGTATTTTGTCCAACACTGTGGAGAGGTTCCTGGTTCGATACCTGGACCAAGCGGATTTTTTTTGGTCGCGCCCCAGTCACCTAGCTGTGTTTGGAGATTTGTATTTGGTCGTTGTTCCCTTTGTTCCCCTTCTCCAGGGATTACTTTCGTCAGGGTATAGATGACTGTGTGATTATTTTCTGTAACGCAGTGAGTGGCAGCGCGTCCCGTCCTTTTTAGGGGCACCGCAAAAAACAGCTGACGGCGACGGAGAAGCGGTCGCCGCGCTTGCGACCTGCGGCGCTTGTTGCAGTGGTTGCAGGAGTGTGTACAGTACGCGCGGCGCAGAGCGGTCCTTTCCGGTTGCTCCGGTCATAACGGACGCAGTCGTAGCTGATGCGCTCTTTGTAAATGTCTGAATAGCTTGAAAACTAGGCAGGTACTTACGGCCGCTAGAGGTTTGTGTTTCAACGGGGGCTTTCACGAAGATGAATGGTTGCAACACAAGCGAGCGCTGACTACATTCATATGCAGTGCTGAGATGCACTACTTTGTCAAAGGGGCAAATAAAATCGAAACCATGCCACCCCTCTCTATGAACAAAGAGGGGTTCCATAATGCAACGCGCGCAGTGTTGCATGCAGCGATTTTAAGAAGAGGTCTAGTGAACGTGAACCCTAGCCGAACGCGGACGCAGAACTTGCGTCTAGCCTGTGCCTCAGTGGAGAAAGATGACGGAAGAATTCTAGTGCAGAGGCCTTGTGTTGTGTAAACACCGAACTCTGTGGAAAACAAGCTGGACAAAGTGCTCCCTATAGTTCCCTCTACTCGCCACTAGCTGGGGAAAAAGAGACAAAAGGAAAGAAGGCTGATCTTCGGCAAGCAGATACCGAACCAATAAATCTACGTTTATATTAACGAGACAGTGCAGCCACTTTATGTACACACGTGGAACCTGACCCCGCGATCGCCGAAAGAAGGACTTCGGAATTCGCCGCCCGATTTCCCTCGCGTGAGCTGCCGCACGGGCGAAAGCGGTGCTGTGTGAACGAACGCAAGGTGCACGGCTGTGGCCTATACATATACTAGTGACCCCAGCGAATGCCCCCCCCCCCCTCAACCTTCTCTACGTCCCCCCCCCCCCCTCCCTGTATAATTTATACCGGATCTAAAAGCCCGGGATTCAGGAAGCACGCGCGTGCCACAGGGCCCAAACGGCCCGCTCAAAACAGCTCTTCTCAGTCCACGCTTCACAACCCTGGCAAGGACCCCCATCCGCAGTGGGAAAGGGAGAGCAAGCCGTACGCCGGAGGAGAGAAGAAAAGAGGGGAAGGGGAGGGAGTGAAGGCTGCAAGACAAATGGCCCACCAAATTGGATTTGTGTGCGCTACGGGTCGCGGGGGCCTCTATGACTTCCGGCCGCGATTATTGTGTGCGCCTCATCCAAAGTGCTGTCTCCTGGCGGCAGGAGGGGGAACGAGTGCGCGTAGGGGTTGGAAACTCGGGCGCCGGACTCTTTTTCACCCCCTTTATACTCCCCCTCCCTTCCCCTTCCTCCCCACCACCACCGCCGCCACGACCACTACCGCCGCCACGGACCCCACTCTTTCCCCGCGCCTCAAAGTGAAATACACGGACCTGCGGAGCCCACGCGACGCACCGGCGTTCCGCTTTTAAAAGGAGGTAAATGCGACACGCCGTGACACATCGCAGCTCGTATACAATCAAGCGCCGTGGTAGATGACACTGCACGGCCCCCGGAACCGGAATCACAACTTGAACTTGCCGGGGCCTCAGTGCGGGCGCCACTAACCAGCCGGCCGTCCCCCTCGGGGCGGCGCGCGTGCGCCAAGTTGAGGGCGAAAGGGGGAACAATTTTCCGGACCTTAATTGGGCCTTGAATTCTTAATGCTCCCTTAACCCTGCGCCTCCTCCCCCCAACCTTCGTGTTGTCTCCCGGAATGTCCCCGATACTTCCTTCTGCCCGTCGTGCGGCAGGCCACGGAAAGCGACGGAGCGCCGAAGCGGGGGAGAAGGCACGTCGGACGTCTGATCAAATTTTAAAGCCGAGCTCTCGGCTGTTTGCTGCCCCCCCCCCCTTTTTCCCTCCTTTCCTCTCTTGACTTGGGCTGTCGGAAGCACACACACTCCACCTCCACGCTTGCTTGAAGACAGTCGACGTCGTGCGACCAGGGTATAGTAGGAACAAGACGACGGAAGAGAGTGGGGGAAAAAGGGGATCGGGAAGGGGACACTGTTTGTCCCTAGGGTATCCCTCCCTCTTGTAGAGCGCGCGCACACACAATCGGATTTCCCTACAATTTGCAGCCACTTTTTGCTATCCCGGAGGAGGTCGTCCTTGTGCCCGTTTTCCCAGCCCGTGCTTTTCCACTTGGAAGCAGGGCTTGAGGATGGGACTCCCTTTGTCTCTGGGTTTGTGTGTGTGTGGTGTGTGTATGTCTGTGTAAGGGAGCGTAGGGACGACGATGTTTGCCGCTCATTGAGTCAGACTGCGGCCAGGACCTCGCTGTTATGTTGTTGTTTTTTGTTTTCGGCTTTTAGCGTAAGGGGGAAAGGAGTTTTCGATTCTCACGGGAGCCCTGGACTAGCGGAAACAAGCGGGCTTGGATTGGACGTTAAGATTGCTCAAATCCAAGTTTTTGTGTTGTTTTTCCAGGTTAATGAGGATATTTTAGTGTTCTTAAAAGAACAATGTAGTAAATATTATTTCTTCCCTTTCATTAACTAGTTTTGCATAATATAAAGCATCGGAACTATGAATGAGAAGCTCATTATCTGCGTATAAAGATAAGCATTTTGCACGATGAACGATCCTTGGTTGGTCTGTAAACGTGCAAAACCAGTTAAGCCTGACTAAATAAATTCAGAACCGATACTACAAACATCTTTCATCAATACCTGTTTTATTGAAGCCACGTCCATACACGTTCCCTTGACGAAGGTACCTTGATATTTAAGGAATAATTTTCTCGTGTGGTATGCTCTAAAATAAATGTCACTACCTATATATATATATATATATATCGAAGTGAAAAACTCACGGTGGAAAACAACAAACAGCGGAAGTTTAATCGACAGTTTCGCCGAGAGACTCGGCTTCGTCAGGAGTTGACATACAAGTGAGGGCATATCGCTGCTGCAAAAAAGATCAAGACGAAAAAAAAAAAAAAAAAAGAAGGGGTGGGGGGGGGGAGGGGCTGTACGCGTTTCCACATGGCAAACAACTTGGCCTGAGCCCGCTCCTTCTGCGGGGCGGCGAAATACAAAGTGCGCTTGAGCGCTCACAACAGTGGCTACAATAGGCCGTGGACGGTTGTCGTCTTCTTGGCTGATGGCCCCTAATGAGCCAATGCATCCCCGCGACGGTCACCCCTGGGGCGCCGCGCGTGTCAAGAAAACCAAACGCATGTTTGCCCGCCCTCCAATTTAAAAAAAAAAAAAAAAAAAAAAAAAAAAGGGAAGAGAGAGAGAAAGAGAGAGGGTACATGGTTTGGGGGGGGGAGGGGGCGGAGAGGGTACGTTTGTGAGATGTGGTTACTGAAATATGAAACACGCGTGTAAGACAAAAGCACGGGAACAGCAGGGTTCCATAGAAGATAACATCCACAATATAGGAGTTCTAATAGAATAATCACAATATAGGAGTTCTAATAGAATAATCACGTGGTCCAATTCCAGTCGAAAATACAGTACCACTATGCAAGGGTAGTCTAGGTTAATGCTCTTATTGATGCAAGTGTTCCTGGACTCTCATTTATTCCTTTTTCTATAGTATTGAATTTGTATATTAGGTATGACTCTCGCTGTTCACGCTCCCGGTTTGATCTAAATCCAGATTCCAGTAATGTCACAGATAATTTATCGAAAGAATGCTCTGGGAGACGAAGGTGTTTTGAAAGAGGGAGGCCTGGATTAGTTTTAGAGTGAGATCTGTGGTTATTAAAGCGTAGTCTAAACGCTGTCTCGGTCTGTCCTACGTATTGCATTTTGCATACTCTACACTCTAGCAAGTACACTACGTTTGAAGAGTTGCATGTTAGTTCTCCTTTAATTTTCATTGAGTACTGCGAATGCGTGCTTTTGGCTGTGTCTGTTTGTTGGATCTGTAGGCAGATTAAACACTGCGGTGTATTACAGGGCCGGCATTCGTTGTGTCGCGGTGTAGAATTTAACCGAGAATTTACTAGCGTGTCTCTAATGTTGCGTGATCGTCTATAGATGACCCCCGGTGGGGAGGGAAAAGCGCGTTTTAGGCGGTCACTTTGCTCGAGCATGTTGTAGTGTCGTCTTAGAATATTATTTACGTTAGGATAGTTAGTGCTATAGGTGAGACACAGATTTGTGCGTTGTGTGTTGCTCTGCGGGGAACGATCCTCCAGGAGATCGCTGCGGTTCAACATTCTGGCTTTATGAATTGCATTATCAATTACACGTGGTGGATATTTTTGATATGTCAACACCTTCTTGAGGTTTTGAGTGCTTGCGTCAAAATCATTTTTGTTTGAACAGATGCGTTTGAAACGGTGGGCCTGGCTATAGGGTATGCCGTTCTTGCAGTGACGTGGGTGGTCGCTCTTGTAATGAAGGTAATGTTGCCGATCTGTTGGCTTGCGATAAAGCTTTGTTGTTAATTTCCCATCCTCTATTGTAAGGGTCACGTCTAAGAAGTTAATGTCGGTTTGGGAGTAAGTGTGAGTGAAACGGATGTGTGGGTGGACAGCGTTGTAATCAACTATGAAGTCTTGCAGGTCCGCCTCGCTGTGTGTCCAGATAAAAAATATATCATCTATGAATCTTCTGTACAGTAGTGGTTTTAATGGGTAATCGCATAAAAATTTTGACTCTAGCTTCCCCATAAAGATGTTAGCATAACTGGGTGCCATCTTGGTGCCCATTGCGGTACCGCTAACCTGTCTAAAATATTCATTATTAAATTCAAATACATTTAGTTCTAAAACAAGCCTTGTTAGGGTCGCAATGACGTGACCATCTGGGCTGAGGCTCTCTGGTTTTCTTTGGGACTCGTACATATCTATTAACGAAGCTATTCCGTCGTCGTGTGGAATGTTCGTGTACAATGAAGACACGTCCAAGGTTACAAGATATGACCCTTTCGGTACATGTAAATTTAATATATCCCTGAGGAAGTGGGTAGTGTCCTTGACATGCGAATCGAGAGTTGTAGGTATGTGCCGAATTAGGTCGTCTACATAGCCCGATAGAGGTTCCGTTATTGTTCCTATCCCGGATATGATTGGACGGCCTGGATTACCACTTTTGTGAATTTTCGGAAGCATATAGAAGCGACCGGGAGATGGTTGTTTTGGCTTCATTATGTTATATTCATTAGCGGTTATCTTGCCTCTGTGTACAAGTTGTTTGAGCTCTGACGTTACGATCTGAGTGTGGCGTTTCGTAGGGTCGCCTGGAAGTCGCTCATAAAATTTTGGATCGTTTAGTTGGCGGTACCCTTCCCGAACGTAATCGTCAGTACTGAGAATCACAATCGCCCCTCCCTTGTCTGCAGGTTTTATTGTGATGTCTTTTCTAGTGCTTAGTGATTTCAAAGAGGCTCTCTCAGATTTAGTTAGGTTGTCCCGTCTCCCTTTGTACCTGTGGTATTCTCGCATGATATCCCTTTGTACAGTGGATATGTACAAGTCCAGTCCGTTGTTGCGACGGGTCTTTGGAGTCCAATCGCTAGTTGGACGTGGCTGTGTGTTTTTGGAGTTGGTCGGTTTATCTACAAAGTATTCCCGTAACCTTAAATTTCTGGCAAAGTTATCTAGGTCTCGGAGAACTTGGAACTCATCAATGTAACCAGTGGCAGGGCAAAAGTTTAGTCCTTTAGAGATAACTTTTTCTTCTTCGGCTGATAGAGTAATTCCAGACAAATTATATATATATGTATATATATATCTCTTTTTTTATTGTCAAACGTATCAACCACAGCCTCTGGCATAAAAAGAACCTTCACTAATTGTAAAACTCCTGTTCTAAAGACGGACAACCCATTTCCAATGAAAGAAAGCTTCAAAGGAAGCATCGCCTCTTATTTAGCGTGAGGAGGATGCACGATCCGTTCATGACGTTACATCTTTTCACGATGGTACAGAGCGCGACACTGTTAGCGCGAACAAGCGATCGCCGGTTTTTCCAGTTTTTCTCTTTAAAAACCAAGGAATATCGTCCAAGTTATTATTGGTACGGAAAGAGCTCATTTAGTTATATAATGTAAGCGATAACATTTCGTGCTCGCTAATGCTATTTAGAAGTAAAATGCGAAAATGCGCCGATGTCGTGTTCGCGCTAACAGTGTCGCGATGTGTACATCTCGTTTCGTAATGGCCTCTTTCTCCCAAGCCATAAAACGGATTCATTGTTAATTCAATTAAAAAGAGACGAGAAAGCTAAGAATATTAACTCCCAGTCTGTAAACGTATAAACCTTGGCTTTAAAAACAAGTGATATTATTTCTTGACGGGAACGCACGTTCAGCCTTGCGCTGAATTTCGCATTAGAGTAAAAATATGAACTTTATGAGCTTAATTACTTTTTTCAGTTTTTGCTCCTACGGTTAATTTTATTACATTTTATGACAATCAAATTTTAAGTAGTTTAAATTCATCGGGGACAGTCCTCGTGGCTTTTTCTTACCAAAACGAGGCCTCCCTGGTCATAAGTGCTAAGCACACTCAAGCGAAACAAGAAAGCGTAGGTATTTTGTGCCACTGGCAGCACAGCCAACACCGAACCCCGACACACCAAAAGCAGCTTCCAAGTGAACCGAGGAATCTTCAACAACAGCATGTCGCTTGAAAAAAGTGACTATCATTGTGTGTTCGACTTATCTTTCAGCTGTGTTGCTGAATATACATTTATTCGCAGTAGACAAGTCATAAATATTAATTTGCCGTCAGACGCCACACGTCATGCATATCGCGCGACCTTACCATAACGCCTGCAAATATGTTTATAGACCAACTTCTTAGCATTCCTCAAAACTCCTTAGCATTTCTCAAAAATGTTCTAAATGCCTAGCACTTAGAACACGTTGCTCATCCCAGCTCGAAACTACAGTCTGTCGCGCACGTTACCCACTACACCTCACTAATAATCGATTGTTCGACCTTTAAGCTGTTCAAAAATGTATCGTAAGTTGCCCTGCCATAGACCGATCTCACCAGCCAGTCTCGCTGCGCCACCGCTGGTGCCATGCATCGGGAGAACTGGGGCCTTATGTTGCGCTTTTTGCACTCCCACGGCGACTAGGGAGAAGGAAGTGACGTCAAACACGCAGCAAACGCAGATTGGATGTTGATTGGTGAGAGTCACTGATGACAAATTTCCGCAGAAGGTAACAAAGCTCACTTTTTCTTTGTTTTCTTTTTGTTTTTTTGCGGATATTCGTCATCAGCGACTTTCACCAATCAACATACAATCAGCGTTTGCTGCGCAGTTGACGTCACTTCCTTCTCTCTAGTCGCCGTGGGAGTCCAAAAAAACGCAACATAGGGCCCCTGTATTATTTCTACACGCGCAACAACCTAATGCGGGTCGGCACGAGCAGAACACGACACGGCACGAGCCGACCCGTTCTCTGGGCTCTAGCGTACTTCATCCCGAGTCACTTCATCCCAGGACACTTTAACCCAGATACTTTATACCAAAGTCGATTCATACCGAGGTGTTTCATCCCACGACAGTTTATCCCATGAACATTCCATACCACGATATTTCATGACATAATACTCCATGCAGTATCCAGAGCCTTTCAGAAGCCTTTCAAGGGCCACCCACGTCATCCCATATCACTTCATTATAAGACACTTTATCCCAGACACTTTATGCCAAACACATCTTATTCCGAGACGCTTGATACCAAGGATATTCCATACCTGGATATAGCATACCACATAGCCTCCTGCCTTGAATATGAAGTTATGAAATGGGCTTTTCACGTGCGGAGTCGGCATACGCACTCGCTTTGCCAAGGTCTTCGCGAACTTGGCAATGAGAACATATCAGTTGAAAACTACAGCTGGCTCAACTCATTGTTTGGCATCGGGTTGTTTATAGAACATGGCTACCTTTGTGGGCCTTTCACTGAGATTCGCCTAAGCACTACTTTGAAGATTACATCAACACGAAGCACAGGAGCGACGACGAGAAGACGACTTGGATATGCGAGAAATTCCAGGAGGGTTGCCGGGGACTTCTCTTATAACAGATGAGACGACCACTGGGACGCACGGCCACTTGTGCCCTCTACCTAGTCCAGAAAATGTCGCTGCGGCACGTTTACGAGATTGGGTCATAACTGCGGCCAAGCGTCCCACGACAACCATCGGAACGTCGTAGCCGCCTGCCTTCAAGGAGCAAGACCGCCGACGATTGCGAAGCTCCCCAAGCTATCTGCACTAGAAAAAATAGTGAACAAATTTCGACGTGATACACATGGTGCTGCTCAAGTCTTCTACAGAATCGAAGACGTAGTTATACAGGAACACCGGCGTTTGGCAAGAACAGCGTCTCCTGAAACATTTGTCGCAGGTGACACAGATTCCAACGACTCGAAAAAAAATAATAATTTTAACTTATAAGACGGACCTTTGCCGCTTAAACACCTGCAACGCTTGGTTGTGCGACGGCACATCTAAAGTATCACCAGAGATGTTTCACCAGCTCTGGGGTGTTCATGGCCTCTACAAAGGCAGTGCGCTTCCCCTTGCTTACTGCCTTTGGTCAAACAAGTGCGAAACGACGTATAAAAAAAAGCAACGCGCATGCTACTTGAGGCTATTGACGATGGCACCTCAAGCCCACGAAAGGTACGTACAGTAGTCATGGACTCTGAGAAGGCGGAAGATAACGCGTTTCGGGATTGTCTGCCTGACGTTAAGGTGCATGCATGCTTGTTCCATTTTGCGCAGAGCATCTCGCTCAGAATTCAAGAGCTCAGAATGCACGCACGATTCGTCGATGAATTCAGCTACCCCCTCTTTCTGAAGAAGTTCAACGCACTGTGCTTCTGCGATATTTTTGAAGTGTGCGACAGATATCGCATGCTTGAAAGACAGCTACTGGTGTTGTTTGGACGAACGGAGCTGCTCCAGGACTTCCTAGACCACTTCGAAAATACCCGGGTCAGTAGACCCCAAAAGGATCCCAGATTCACAATATCCATGTGGAATCGCAAGCGCGTGACGGAAGTCAGCCTTCCCAGAACGAACAACGTAGAAAACTGGCACCAGGTATTCCAAAGTTCTATCGGTGCGTCCCATCCTACAGTATTCAAGTTGCTGGATGCACTTCTTTCGGAGCAAGTCCGCGTGAACTCGATGGCAATCCAGCTCGATGTGGGTCATGAGCCACCATTGTACACGAAGAAAGAGTACAAGCGTCCAAACAAGCGTTGATGCCGGATCCTGGAGGACTACAGCATTCAAGACGCAGACAGCTTTCTCAAAGTGTGCTCATATGCCATGTACTTAGCGACTGTTAATTGAGTGTATTATCCTCAATTTTGTGATGTGAAGAGTTTATTAGCCTGAACCGGTGTACTGTGAAGGTGAGTTAAGTTTTTACATTTGTGGGTGGGAAAATTTAATTAAACATTTATTTTTTTATATTTTTGTGAATGCTGTATTGGCTCGACACACGGGCAAATTTAACTGCAGTTACGCGGACAACATTCTGTGGCTATGCTGTCAAAGCTGTGGGGGAACGCGCACTTGAGAGTCTTGAGCACCCATCAAAGCACTGCACGCGCGCTCTTCACTTCTTCTGAAATCGCTGTCCGAGAGTATAGACCTTTTCTTTAACGGCGCCGCCATCTTGAGAATTGCGGCGCCGTCGACGCCGTCTAGCGGTTTAGAAAAAGAAATACCGGCTAGTTCTGGCAGCACAGCTATCTGGGTAGGCAACGGTGTGGGTATGGGGGGAACTTGGCTCGACTTGGCTATGGTGAGCTGCAATAACTTTGTAGGAGCTTGTCCGGCTGATTCCAGCTGGCTACTCACAGGCCATCACCTTGCCACCTCGAGAGAACGACGACGAAGACGGTGGGGTGTTTTGATTGAGTTTCCACAGCGAAGTATGTATGAGCAGTTTAATGTAGTCTATGCAGGTAAGCTCTCGGCATTTGATAGCTCCATCTTGAGTGGTGGCATGTAGACTTTTTCATACCTTTCACATACCATGGGGCTTGCAGTGATAACCTAATTGAACCACCTGCACCTGGAATTAAAATCGGTCCTCTTGTCGTAGACGAAGTGGTCGTGAGCTTAAACGTGACGTTGAGTCTGATCATAGCCTCCTTTATACTGATAATGCCTGCCCAATGGTTAGCTTCCCCATGCTTCGTCGTCGTTGCGCCTGCTTCCCAAATTTGCCACTAGAGGCGCCAAAACCCCATACAAAAATGCAGACGACGCTTCTCCGCTGCCCGCTGCTACAGTCCACTGTGACGCCATTTGTGAATTGAATACATTTGTAACCCATGCTACATAACTAGCGCAGGGCACCGTCAGTATAGTTTTCATATATAAAAGAAGTCTTAACCTTTCTTTTAGCTTTCACTTCTTGGTTTTGTTTCTATGCTGAAATGTTACCAGACCTCTGGTGCTTGTCACAGCGACAACAGTAATAGTCAAACCAAATTAAAAAGGAGACAGAGAGGCTGGCGGACGTTCACGACGTTGCAACAGCAGCCACTTGGCGTTTTTATTGCTTCTGGAGCAGAGCCGGACAACATACGACCCGCGGACCACATGCGGCAGTCAAGGGATTTTTCTCAGGACCGCGAACGAGCCTTCGCTGACCGAAAACCTGCGCACCCGTCGGCAACGCACTGACCGGGGATCTTAAAATACATTTTCAATTTTAAAAATATTTTTTAAGCTCACAGTTTTCTTATGTTTTGACCGGTTTCTTCTGGTCTGCACTGTTTTTCACGGATGCAGTTCTAGAGCTTTAACGATTTCCTAGATAGTGGCTTGTTGAAGAAGATCTTCTTGAGGTCACGCTTGTCAGACACGGATGCCGAGTAGTTAGTGGAAATTGGCCTGAAATACTTTGTAGACAGAATTTGCAGGAAATCTTTGTAATGGTTTACAACTTTGCATCTTTATCTGCCTTTGCGCATTTCAGAACGCCATGGTGCATAAGTGTATCTACGCAAGTCTCATCAGCTACATACAAAGGCGTTTTCAGCATATTTCGTTTTTTTTTCAGTAAAACCTCTACGAAGTTCTTCAGCGCATACAGCACCCTCACTAGCTTCTCCGATGGATAGTATAGTCCTGCCCTGTCCTGATGCCTGATGATGGAATCACTGTGAGCCGTAGAAGCCTGCTTAATAACCAGTAGGAACTGCAGCAGTCACTGCAGTTGACATGTTCATTCACCACCCGTGTCAAATATCCACCTTCTACTACGTGACGCCACACGCACACCGTGTGGCGTCACGGTGTGCGTGCCGGGAGCTGCAGACAGCCTCGTGCTATTGAGCTATGCCGGCTATGGCTAAGCGCTCTAGAGCTCTGAAAATCGAACGACAACCGAAAGAAGTTACTCGTGTCACAAAAACATTACGTGATCACGTGACCTATTTAAACACGTACGGTCACGTTACCGCGTAACCTAACATGGAAAACTTACGTTATCACATAGCTTAACGTGATAACGTAGCTTACACTAGCTACAGTGAACTGTAGTAGCAGACAGCGGACAAGCGTCGTCTGCTTTTCTGTGTGGGGTTTTGGCGCCCCTAGTAGCCATTACGTGAAGTAGGCGCGACGACGACAAAGAAACCATTGGGCAGGCATTTTCAGTATTAAGGAGGCTATGGTCTGATACGAATTTCACGCGAATCAAGCTCGCAATCGACTGACTTAATAAATAAGGATTCTTGGGGAAAATGCGAAGCTCGATAACATTGCAGCCACACTCACGCTGCAGGTTCTTGTGCTCATGACACACTTTCTGCTATTGTTCTTCTGCTTTTTAAAATTATTTATCCATCCGACGACCACGCAGTGGTAGCCAGACAACTGACGATTTTCGGAAATTGCAGCATGGTAAAAAGGAGCACTCGGAACTAAGTCATGCACGACGTCCGTTTTTAAGCCTTTTCGCCCATACCCTTGGCGGTTGCACACCCTGTGTCAGCGGGCAATCAAAAAATGCACCAGGTCGAGGGTACGTCAGTTACTGGCTGGTTTGAGGTTATGCGAAAAAGGTCTATAGACGCTTTCAGGCAGCTGTGCATGGGCGCCGCCATAACCGACCTCCAGTTTTTGTTTCCTCTTATTCCGTTCGCTTCACACCATCATTACCACAGCAGGACAGGTTATTGCCACTTTAGCTGCTACTGCGTCCTTCTCCCCAGCATACGCCTTTGTGGAGGCTCGTCAACGCCCGCTTCAGTGGCTAGGAATCTCGGTAAGACAGGAAAAGGTTGGCAATGGCGGCTCACTCTAGCGCGTGTCGGGCGCGTGTTTAAAGCGTCTATAAGGAGTATTCACTGGGCGCCATATTTGTGGGTGCTGTCTAGAGCGCATGCTCAGAACGAGCCCCCGTTAATAGGCTGCTAAGACCGGCTATTTTGTCGGTGTGGAATGCACGTTGCAAAAGAACCCTGGAAGCTAGCTATCAGCACGCGCTCAGCAGTCGCGCACACAGCTATGGCCGCCAGTGAATACTTCCTATTAGCGGCGAGAAGTTTTGGTGGCGCCCTCCTGTGGTTCCCCTTTGTGACGTCATTACCTTGCAAACAACAAGTTCGATGGTGTTTGTTATTAGCATGGTGGAAGCTTGAAATCATTGCGCTCTCAAAGGAACACTGCCAACACCGTCAAAATTAAAGTTCTTTCATTCCTCTTATTTCCGTCGATGAAAATCCCCTTTTCGACGTCATAGTCAGCGTTCGGCCAATCGTGGAAGGCCGACCACAGCGACGCTTTCGGTCGCGCACGGGGCTAATAGACCTTTCCAAAAAAGGGCACTTGGCAGGTTTCATTTTCAGTGTTCGTGCGTATGGCGCGTGATTTGCTCGGTTTCCGAAGTGACGAACGTGCGCGTTCTGGACTGTGATTTAACACGCGTGGACTGTGATTTTTGTAAACAGTGGAAACGTCTATAGTGCGGTAACCGTGGTGCCGCGTAACAGCAGTTAAGCTGAGTTAGCCGAGGTTAAGGGTGCCGGTGTAACAGGGGTGTTACAGCTAGTTAGTTAGAGTTTGAGTTAGTGTTAGTTAAAGTTTGTAGTGCTAATTCCACTAACTCACGGTAACGCGTTTGGTGGCTTCACTTAAACTGAAAAATTAGGATTAAAACGTTTCACTTCAAAAAAGAACAGGTCAAAAAGGACTGCCAGATTCTTTATTGCCGCAATGATGCAGTCGGTTTCATGACTTAAAGGGATGCTGAATTGAAATTTGAATTTCGCAAAATAAGGCCGCAGAAGCGTTGAACGGGGACGCCACAAACTCCAAAACATCACTCATGCATTTATATCTCAAACGGATGGCTGTATTTCTGGAAAACAAGGGCGCGATCAAGCGAGGACTATGACGTCAGGATTTTCCTTGAACAGTTGAGAATGAGGGAAAGCGGCCTCGCCTCTCTCCTCCTCGCTTCGGTTCACCAGCTCGAGAGGACGAAGCAAAGAGGAGAGGGAATGAGAATCGTGACGTCACATGTCTCGCCAGCTTTGTGGGCCGTATTCAATCGTACACTTATTTTCCAAAATTACGGCCATCCGTTAGAGATACCGCTGTATGACTGATGTTTTGGGGTTTTGAAGTATCCCGCCTATCGCTCCAGCCTTGTTTTGTGAGCTCCAAATTTTGCTTCAGTATACCTTTAACATCCCCAAGGCACTCCCGTGCGCCATTTAATTTATCCTCTTTGGCTAGCACTCCACTAGGCCAACTCAAATTGCCGCCGACTCTACCTGTCACTGATATTCCGTTCGGCTTCTGTGGCACTGGTCAATACGTTTCAGCATTAACTCGTAGTACCTGAGGCTAATAGCACAAAATGGCAGCTACATCCACTGACAGAATGAGCCTGGGAAAGCGTTTCTTTCAAACGCTTAGCCTCCAAAACGCGCTCCGTTTATTTTCCGTAGTGCTTTAGCAGCGCATGAACGCTTGAGGCACACGAGACGCCCAAAAGATACCGAAGACTAAGGTGGAGGCGGCACAACCGGAGGACCTCCCTGACGTTCTAATCCTAGCCAGTGACTACGACAGGAGAATAAATAAACGGGGCTAAGCAAAAACGAAACACACGAAAGAAGAAACCCAGGCCCTTTGTAACCTTCCCGAGACAGGTCAAACCGCATGCGCGTGCCCAGTGCAAACTCAATATAGAACAATAGGTATAAGAGAGAAAGCGACGGAATCGTCTAACAGTTCAACGGGGCCCCTCATTACCGTCCGGAATAAGAAACGCATTCCGGCCACTTCCCCTTCTCTGCTCGAACCTCATCAAGTTCTTCACTCACGAGGAGTCGTCTCCCCGTTCCAGTTGCCACACTCTCATTTCGTCAAAGTGGTGAGCCGTATATTTCCATTCGCACTCCGCTTCACTCTAACGGTAGTCCTCAGCGGACGCTCCTCGTTCCCTCCCAGCCAATCCAAATCCGCGTGAGTGTCCCGTGATGCCCGGGAGAGAAGGACTCAGCGACGCCCGGGGAGCATAGTCAAGTAATTCGTTCGCTGCACCGGATTGACTGGGATGGCTAGTAGCTTTCGCTGCGGTCCATCGTCGGGGGAAACTGAGCATACACAGATATACAGCCCTCCTAAACGCGTCCGCGTCCACCATTCCCTTCTGTATATAGCTGCTCCATCAGCCAATGTACGCGCCCTACACCGTTTTTTTTTTTTTTCTCTCTGTTGCTATCCATATATGCGTCTGCGTGCTTCTGCCGTTGCATGGATGTACGTATATTTTCGCTCAGGTGTAGATGTACCCAAGTGACTGCTGATTCGTTGCCGCCGGAAGGGGAAGGGTGAGGAGAATCGAAGTAAAGCTCCAAGGACCGACGGAGGATAACCATATTCAGATTGTTCGTTCCCCTCTGACAGAGAAAGTATAAGCGTATTCACTACGACCCCCGTAATAGGACCCGTTCTTACGGGTACGCAGCTGCGCGTAAGTGTTGTCTTTTTTTATTTATTTTCTTTGCGCGTTCAGACGCTTCCGCAGCTTCTGTCGGACGTTATGCGATCGTTTAGGTTAAATCCGTGTGGAAATATGGAGCGAAAAGGAACGGATACTACTTTCGGGTGGGCTTCGCGATATTTTCTCGTTTATGATATGCTAATGAAGTTTCTTGTGGTGAGTGTAGGTTGGGAGCCATTGGTTAAGTTACGTCGATGTTTGGAGGAATCGTTTTCGTTATCCTCGCAAATGTGTGCTCGAACGTATTAAACTTCGTTTCAGCTTAAGTTCAGACGCAGCCGACACTACCGGATAAGGGGACCATTCAATCAGCGTCAAAAGCGTAAATTGATAGGTCTTTTCTGTTTGTGATTGGTTCAGCAATGATAGAAAACGCACAAAAACATGACGAACGCAACCATCGTGCCCTTCTGATGCTGTCTGATTGGTCCTATTTAGCTCGTAGCTTTGGCTGCGTCGGCTGCGTCTGGACTTAGGGAGAAACAAAGTATACGAGCTGTCCCTCAAAAACAAATTTACGGGGTTTGTTTCACCGCCAAAATAAACTATGCGCCGCCGAACGCTCATTTTCTGCCCAAATGTAACGCTAGAGGTCCGAACCAGATGCCAAAGTTTAAGCACCAACCGTTAACGTATTTAAAAGTCATTAGTAAATTTCTGAAATTATCAATGGGAAAATAACAGCCGACAGAGCTCTCCAATGCATGGAGCTCTATGGCGCCAGTTACGGAAAACGCGCTAAACTGGATCTCATTTTTCCATTGAAGATTTCAGAAATTCACTTATAACTATTGAATAATAAAACTGTTAATGAAGAAACTTTGGCACATGGTTCCGACCTCTAGCGCTACATTTGGTCGGAGAATGAGAGTTCCGCAATGCATTTTTGTTCGCAAATAAAAATAAAAAATACATTGTAATAACGCTGGCAAGTCACTTACTCATGAGCAGATAACTTGAGAACTACGTGCGGTGTTTGAGAATCGAGGGAGCCTCAAAATGTATGAAAAAGTTATTAATGTTTAAAGAGGTCATTATCATGCAAGTGTAATTAAAAAAAAACGTTTCTCGCTCGCCTCCCGTCTCCGCTCATGAAAAAAAAAAAACGTTCGTAACAGAAAAAGAAACTTTTTTTGTCATTTTTACTGTTGTTGTTGCTGCTTTCTCCCCAAGAGCCTAATTTTTTATCACTCACGCCGATTCTCGTTGTTATGGTCACCCGACCTAAGATACAATGTATACAAAGTGTTTCTCCGAAGACTTTTAAATATTCCTAAGACTACTGTGGTTGAGAAATAAAAAAAAAAAAACTCTTTTCGGGAGCAGACGGTCACCAAAGGCGAACGTCACGGATTGTAAAAAAAGTAAAAAAAAATAAACATTCTAATTATCAAAGCAATCACCTAAAAGTGACTAATTGACTTTCTAATTCGTGAAACTGAACATATGCTTCCAATTAGAAACTCGCTTACCATAACTGAAGACCCCTAGATCAGTCAATTTTAGGAAGACTGGGCGCGCGAAGTGCCGCGGTGGTGCGCTGACGTCATCCCTCGTGTAGCAAGGGCAAAGCCGGCGACGCGAAAAAGCAGAAGACACTCTCACCATTCGCCTTTTCACGTTATGTACAGGTACAGACAATTACAAGCAATGTTTTTTTTTTTAGATCACTTATTATGACGAGACGTTATGAATTTCGAGAGTGACAGAGCATATCAATGATGATTTATTTATTCTATTACATGCGCTTCTTTTTGAGCCAATAAAGCAGGCATTTGTGCACGCTTGCTATTCATGAAAATGTTCTGCTTGCGAACTAGTCAATAGGTGCGGACTGGGCACCGGATTATGACTATGCAATAGGTTTAGACTAGAGCGACTATATTGGTTTCCAGAGTACCGACTCTCCCAGGCTCGAGGTGCCAAGATGGCGGCTCAATATTTTATCTCTACTGTGGTCACCAGGAGCGTTTAGAAAGCATGTTTGAGCGCAAAAACAAGCAGAAAAGGCTGTTTTTGTAGGCACTTTCATTGTAGATTAGTACAGAATGACAAGAACTTGATGTTTTCATAACATCTTAGTTTACGATGTTTTGCGGCACAATTAATATAGTTTTTATACAACCATGTTTCACCGGTGATTTCAAGTAGCGCGTCCCGACCTGGGCGCGTCCTACCTTCGGTGGTGATTCGCGGCGCGTCCAATTGAGAGACGGGGTTTGGCAGTCCTGAAACCTCTTCCACTGTATATGTTTCGGTGCAAAAATGGCCGATCAAAGATAAAATTGAACAGTAACAACGAACGCTATCGAATGCGATACTCGGGCAACATACAGTGACTCTATACTAGACACAAGAACCACACTATCTAAGGGTAAAGGTAATCAGATTAAGGCTATAGATAGGAACATACTGTGCAGACATTAGCCAGTTGAATAGCATTACCCGGACGTTTGGGGTTGGTGCGGACGGCTCAAGGTTTCAGCCTCATGTTGAAAGGAAGCGTCAAATATGTCCCTCTTTTTGTGGCATTGTTGCACCGCCAAAAAGTACTAGAGAGAGGCATTAAGCTAGGAAGATGTAGCTGTAAGAAGAGGACTGAGAAAGTACATTTCTCGAACGCCTGGGTTTAGGATAGCAGATTGAAACATTCTACGGCTATATAGAAATCCTGAGTCAGGACTCCAACGCCGTTCACCGGTGATTACGGCGCTAGACGTATATCGAAGCATTTTCACTGCTCGAAGACACTGAATGCTTTGCAGCACCCACGTACCCATCACCTCTTCAAAACTTGAAAAGTTTTGGCAGATCGCAGAGCCAGCAACTGCCAGTCTCCGTCGGGTCTTATATTTTTTTAGATCTCCAGAATATAAAACAATAGCGCACCCAAGAAAAAAAAAACACGAGACAAAAACGGTCTTTGCCAACTTTTTGGAGGGGTCTTCACTCCACACATACACTAACACACGCACGCACACACACACACACCAATGCCACTTACAACATAGATAACAAAGAACACGAGAAAATATTGTCGGCACCAAAGAAACGAAGAGGAAACAAAATTCACAAACTTCTCAGCTCTCAAAATTGACTTCAAGTTTTGGCCATGGTCCTTTTCTTTTATTTTTTATCGCTTACTTTTATCAGTATTTCTCAGGGGAGACGATGCCGAAGTAAAAAAAAAAAAAAAGTAAACACATTTAGAAAATAAAAATCCAGGTCGATCCAAATAGAGTGAAAACGGGAGCCGTCCCCCGGAACAATCTCCCGCTTCTCAGAACTCTGAGGACCTGCATAATGTATGGTGGGGCAAAGCCTGCCACGATGCACTCGCCGAGGCATTGGTTTGGCAGCGATCAACGTTCCGACCAATGAAAGCTCTCTTTATATATATATATATTGTTTATCTTTTCTTCTAGGTTTAAACCATCCCGGCTGCAGAAGCGTGTTGTTTTCTATTCGTCTGTTTTCCTACCGCTCCAACCCGCGACGGATTTCATCGCAGATTCACTCTCCCGCCCGGCATCTTGGGCCGCTCCGTCAGCAATTTATCAAATTCACATCTTTCGGCGGTGTGAGTGCCTCGAATGATGAAACTTCACCGCGGCTTTATCTTCCTCTTATTAAGCGGACACATGTTATTGTTTGCTGGGCGAAGGAGCGGTGGAGATACTGACGTCGAGCTGGCAGTCTCTAAAACACATCAGCTATCTGAGCGAGTTGATGAAAGAACTGCTATAAATTTAAAAATCAACATTAATCTGAAAAATACATCACGTTTTATTAGACTCACAAGTGTCAAGGTAAATTATTCACATTGTCTATTTTAAAGGAATGCTAACCCGAAATTTGGAGCTCACAAAACAAGGCTAGAGAGATAAGCGGGGCGCTGCAAAACCCGAAACACATCCTTCATACAGCGACATCTCTAACGGATCGCCGTATTTTTGGAAAAGAAGTGCGCGAGTGAACACGGCCGACGAGGCAGACGAGACATCTGACGTCACAATTCTCCTTCCCTCTCCTCTTCGCTTCGTCCCCTGGAGCGTTGCTCGAGCAGGTGAACCGAAGCGAGGAGGAGAGAAGCACGGCCGCTTCCCTTCATTCTCAACTGTTCCAGGAGGATCGTGACGTCATAGTCCTCGCTTCATCGCGCCCTTCTTTTCCAAACAATATGGCCATCCGTTTGAGATATATATGTATGAGTGATGTTCTCGAATTCGTAGCGTCCCATGCAACGCTTCTGTGCCTTTATTTTGCGAAATCCAAATTTCGGTTCAGCATCCCTTTAAAGTTTACTAGTGTATGAAACCATATAAAAAGATAATAAAATCAACCCTAATATTACACTCTGAAAGCCTATCTAAAATTTAAGGGACTTAACTATTGCGTTTTTAGAGATTAAGATGCACACCTGCCATTGAGGGAGATCTCTCCACAAAGTGTAAAATCGGTTTTACCAGTAAGATTCGTCTTATCTCCTCTGGTCTTAGATTTCCCTACAAAGCACAATCAGAGTCAATCACTATAACGGAAGGGCCGGGAAGAACCAGATGCAAAAATATGCTCACGATCCAAGGGGAATCAACACCCTAATTGTTGTGTGGAAGCTTACATATGGTGAAACTTTGTGCCACCATAATGGAATTTTTAAATGGGCGCATTTCTTCGATTACCTTTTTCGTAGGCTATACCATATCAACCTTAGGCCCCTAAGTAAGTAAAGGTAACAATACATCGGCCATCTTCTCTAACGCGCACACTTTTTTGTGTTTTTTTTTTGTTGTTTACTTGTTATTATGACTATTCTAAGAAAGTAGGTGGCATTTCTATACTTTGTTTAATCGTCAGAGTTCAATAGAAGGCTAAAACAGTCGCAAGCGCACAAACTAAAAGCGCATTGTCACGGTGCACTATCTGGATTCGATTGGATTAGTTGCGATGAACTCTACCAAAGAAAGACGCTGAGTGCCGTGATGTCGCGCTTCTGGTGCTTGTTTTTTTTTATTTTGGCCATCAGCTCGTGACCTCCAATGCGCTCTGAAGGTATTGACATTCCCCCTTCCTGCCTCAGTCCTCGTCTTTCTTCTTTTCCGCCGTGCACACTCTTTTCTTTATATTTTCTGCTCTCCCGCACTCGCCGTCTATGATGATTGCTTCAAGATAACAAGCACGATTGTTTCAAGTTTCAAGATAACAAGATAACAATAACAACAAGATCCCCTTCATAGAATGTCGGTACTTGTCCGCATAGGTCTTTATTTCAACCGAGGCGATTCAATTTCTTGAAGTGGGCTATTATTCGGTGTTCAATTTAGTTTTTTCCCTTTTTTTAAGTGTCAAATAAGGGGATCATAGAGAGATAACAGCGCCGTTCTATCTTTAGAGAGAAGGTTATACCTTGGTATATTTCGCAGTACCAGGCTGATATGGGGACAAGTTTAGGCTGTTTTTTTTTTTCTTATTTTATTCATTCGTCACTTCCGTCCTGTGTTAGGCCTATTCTAAAAAAAAATGTCTCGAGAAAAAAAAAAGAAAGCGCGAAAGCTGTAGTTTTTTTAGGTCATATTTTGGAGTATGTTTACAAACGCCATTTCTCTTTGTTCTTTTCTTCCAATTCCACTCATCTGAACCACGTCAACTAAGCCCGTGCAAAAAGGGGCGGCTTCCCCACGTCGCGGCAGCATACCGGCCGACCCAGTCCAAAATCAACTCAACCACAATCCCCGCGCTTTGAGCACATACATCCTCGGCATAACGACCTAAACATCGCTCTAATATACTATACTCCAAAAGCACACGCGGGCGACTATACAACGCAGAAAATGAAAATGCCCTACCAAAGAATTCAGAAAACAGCTGAAAGCATAGCAAGAAACGCAAAGACTATGCCAAAAAAAAAAAAAAACTAGAAGAGAAGGCGGGAGAAATAAAAATGAGAGACTGGGAAAAGAGAAAGAGCGTGCGCTAAAAGGAGTAAAATGTGGGGAGAGGCAGATTGGAAAGCCCGGCTCCGCTGATGAAGGCAGCGAGCGTTCAGCTCGTCATCATAATCATCGCCACCAGGGCGTCATTAGCCCCGAGGCCGCACCGAAAGTCGCTGTTCCTGATTAGCGAACATGCAAATGCGGCACGCTAGATTTCGGCAGCGGGCCCGTCTCCCGCGTTGAAGCGCGGGCGGCTTCGGCGGCGTCGGCGGTGCAGAAACTCATTTGCATGCGAGCTGTACCGCGCGCACACACAACGCGCCTCCGCGGAATTGCCGGCGTCCGCATAAGGCCAACCCGTCGGGAGTGTCTGCTGCAGCGCCCGAGCAGCCCTAAAGCGCTCTTAGCGAACGCAGCGACGTCTGGCGTTGAGTGGAGAGAACGCGATCCTGAGAGTGCGCCCGACCCATCGGAACTCGCAGAAATGTTCTTAGGAGAGAGCGAAAGGCAGCGATCATCGTCCGAGGCTAAATGTTTATGGATTATGCGAGGCCAAGATTTGCGAGGCTGAGATGGTGATGGTGATGATTATGAGGCTCTCTCGCGCGCGACGACCGACCGTGCGCGCGCGCGAGCGATATCGTCGACGCCGGTTGGTGTCGTATAGGCCTAACGACGAGACCGGAGTGTCGGCTGCGCGAAACAGTGCTTAGTGTTGGGGGGGGACTACTGAGGTAAGCGGATGAAATAAGAGTCACGTTACTTCTTCCTGAGACACGTATCAGTAACACGCTCTAGATACTTTTTTTTTTTGTGATAAGCATACTAAGGGGGAAGAGCCGCGGTTTCTTGTGCTACTCAAATAAACACATTTTCGGAATACTCTTCATGGCATGCTATTTATTATCAGTAATTGCAAAACAGTTATTTAGAAAACGGCAAATTAAGAATACGGCAAAAACTACATTCAAATTTTCCGCTGTCCCCAGTGGGTCGATGTCACTTGTTACATAATTTCCAAATTCAACGGGCAATCTAAGAAACAAAAGACACTGTTTGGCGAGTTGTTTTGTTTGTTTGACTGGCGTGAGCTTTCACAGCATTCGTTTCACGCCATCTTGTGACACGTCGGAAGCAAGCTGTACTGAACCCCTGCTACCTAGCTACAACATTTGACGTCTCGCTTTCAGTGTCGCCAGTATAGAGCCTCTCAGCCTCTTAGACAAAATTTTAAAATTCAATAACTTCAGGAAAAAGGGTATTGTGACTTGTAACTTCCGTAATTACAAGTTAACTTGCCTCTATTAGAGCGCTAACTAATTTTGAGGCAAATTGGTGACTCTCAAAGTTTCGGCAGACCGGAACTCTAGAATAAAAAAAAAATAGGCACTTTATAAGTGTGCATTGTATCTCTCATCCAGACGAGTTATAGAGTTATGGACATGCTCGTATTTCAACATCCTTTCTCTCTCATCGAGGGCAGCTGATCGAGACAACTAGAATTAACTTGGCGACGAAGGCCGTCTTTACTTGTTTCAAGTTTTATGCGCCGAGAAAGTGAGGGAGAGGACGAGACGAGGGGGGACGTCAGAACGCCGAGCTCTGATTGGAACGAATAGGGGGTAGACGCAAAGCTAGCTTCCTTTGTCTCCACTGGAGTCGTCGAACGCGTTAGAACGCGAAACGCCGGCGTTCAGCTCTCGCATTCGAACGTGTTCGATGAATGCAGTCATAGCCTCCTATATACTGACAAAGCCTGGCAGATCGCCACGAGAAGCGGCCGCCGAAATGGAAAAGGTGGAGCGGCAGAAAACGAATGAGGGGAGAGCCACGTGACTGGCGCCCCGCTGCGGCGAGACGCCGAAACACACTTCTCCCTATCAAACAAGTGTGTTTGGTGTCCTCGCCGCTGCAAAAGTTGTGCGCTGACGTCCAGGTTCCCCGAGAAATGGCTATTTGATGCTCTGTGCTACCAGACCCTCGCGCTCCAAATCTGCGACCGGGCATTCTATGGCTCTGTCGTCGCACTGTCAGGCTTTGTGAGTATAGAGGACGCTATGCTCTCACATTGGAACGCGTTCGACGAGTGCATTGAAGACAGGCAGCTAGATTTAGGTCTACCCTCTCATCTTTCCAACAAGAACTCGGCGTTATGACGTCACAGCGCGTACTCGCTTCCTCCTTTCCCTCAGTTTCTCGTCCTATAAATACCGGTGAATGAATTATTTCGGCATCAACTCCGGGTATATATTCGTCACTGACGGCTTAAAGGGTAGCTGAAGGGGTTTTGTGTTTGAAGAAACACACTTAAATCGTCTTTATTTTACCTCCAAGGTCTCGAATATCAAAATTATAGATATTTTTGTTTTAAGCTGGTGCATGGAGATTGCGGAAAATAATTTTAAAAGTACCGCTGCAAGCCATCCTTCATGCAGATTGACGTCACAAAGGAGTTTTCGGAATCTCCGCTCTCGCGCATCTTCAGCGCGTATCAAAGCTATGCACGCGCATTCTCGGTATTTTTAGCAAAAGCAAAAAAATTGCGGTGGCTTCGCTCGGCTATGCTAGGATCATGTGGCCAGGATATACGTAGCGTGAGCTTATGCGCACAAAATGAGAGGCGCTATCAAGCGGCTCCGGTGCAGCGTCAGACTTAGCTACTACGCAACGGAGGCGCAAAGCTGGGCACGCGGTGGCGCCAGTGCGTCTTCCGCGGCTATGACGTCACTCCTCTATAATGCGCAGACCGGCGAAGCGCGCGCGGTAGCGGCGGAGGCCGCGGAGGCGGCGGCTCTGGCGCGCCAGCTGTGCGCCGTGTGACATCACTGCTCCTCGCGCTTGCGCAGCACGGAGCAGGGCTCATAATGCGAGCCACACGAAACTGCTCAACCTCGGCCAGTGTAGCTCACGCTACAAAAGACGTCACGACTGGTGCCAGTGCGGGGGAATATACCTGGCAAGCTTGCGACTGCACGCGCGGCCCCTCGAGCGACATGCACTTGGCAGCCGAAAGATCCTCTTACGACGCCACGACTAGTCGGAGCTTTTTCGTGTTTTCTTGCGTTTAGTTACATCTTCGGGAACAACGAACGTGATATTCAGATTCACGCGATAAAACTACGCTAAAAACAGCCTCTATTTAATTTTTCTTTTTTATGAGGTGAACAGTTTTAATATTTTGCTTCAGCTTAAATGGGCCCTGCAATCATATTTAAGCGTCTACCTTTTTTGCGGTTTCCACGTTTCTTGGAGTTCGAGCAAGCCAGCGAGCACGGAGAGGGTAACTAAATATCAGTGCACCGTATTTTAACCGGACGACGCGGAAACCTCCTCCACCGACGGGGGCGACCCGCGGTACCGAAAGCGCGCGATATGTGACGTCTTTGGTCCTGGGCTTACTACTGGTCAGAGCCGCTAAAGCTTCTTTTTAGTCGAAATACAAAATATAAGTGGCGCGAACCGTTTCAATTATTTATAAAAGTAGTTTTTGTTCAGTACTTTAGATCAGAAAAGAAGCAAATGCAGTTTATAAAGTACGGAAAGAAGAAATGACCCGGCGACATACCCGCCACCAAGCGGTGGAAAAGGCGGCGCATACTAGAAAGGAGTGGTGGGATCAGGCGCCGACACGGAAAAATCCCGGATGTACGCGGCGGCGCTGCGGTCGTATCGACTGGAGGATCCGATCGGCTCCGAGCGTTCCGAAGGCCTTCGGCGAGCAGCTTTGTCTTGCGGTTTGGCCGTTTCGCGGTATGACAGCGCGAAGTGGCTCCCATTCTGAACTGATCTGCACCCCGTGTTTGCTGTCGTTTGTGGCCGATGAAGTGTCATGCCGAAATAGTGTTTAATCGCGCAGGAAATGCAATGAGAGCGCTCTGGCTTCCCGCTGCATACAGCCTATCCAGAACATGCTTTAGTGGCGCCCTCTCGAGCCGTCGACACGGAGTGCGGCAGCCGTGAGTGCTCGCTGAGCTCACTACCCCTCCTCTAGTTCACGGCCACTCAAGCAACCAAGGACGTCATGAAGGAGGATTATTTTTTGGTTGTTTTTGTAATTTTAATTTGCCTATAACTTTTAAAATAAAGCGAAGTTTGAGAAAAAAAAAAGTTTCATTAAGTTACTACGTTCAGTGCGCTCAGGTTCGGTGCAAATTAAAAACCAGTAAAAAAGTCCTTGCAGGGCCCCTTTAAGTCGAAACGCAGCCAACGCTACCAGGTAAGGAGATCAATCAGGCAGCGTTAAAAGTGCAAGTCACTCTTTTCTGATTATTATTGGTTCAGCGGTGATAAAACACGTATGCAGAAAATACAACAAACACCATGATGGTGCCCTTTTTACGCTGTCTGCTTGGTCCCAGCAGTTCGTAGCGTCGCCTGCGTCTGGACTTAGGGTGAAACGATGTACAGCATCTCATCATTGCTCCACAGCTAATAATTTTGAGATATTAGAAGATAAGAAGGCCGAATAACGAATCACGAAGTGTCAACGTGATAGGCCACACCCTATGTTTTTAAGCTTTCGGTGATTATAGCCAATTATATTTCCCGTTTAACTACAGACTGTTTATTGTCTCGAGTGGTATAAACTTGCTACAGTTGCCATGCGTCAATGATGCACTTAAGGAAGGTATAGCCGATATCATAAGGTTGAAACACAAACAATGGTCGAAAAAACGGACAACGCTAAGTTACTGTATCCGATTTTTTTTTTTTTTTAATGCGAAAGCCGTATTGTGTTTTTTTACGCGAAACGTTGTCGGCGTTGTTTCCGAAAGATGGTCATAAAACTACGTCATCAAGCACGCGCCTCAGAAATAAAACACAAAGAAAAGCACAGCCTTGCAGATGTTTTGTAATGGAAGCCGTCGTGAGGCCGGTGGCGCAGTGGGGGAGCGCGATGTCCCCGGCAGAGTGCCGTGTGCGAAAGGAAGACGTGGCGCGCTGCTTGTAAGAACGCGCTGCGTGTACGAATGCATTTGTATTCCTACACGTAAGCAGTCTTTAAGTGTCTTCGGCGAGCTTTCTTTTTTCTTCTACTAATAATTAATCGGTGTCATAGCCTAACATTAGAAAACCTAGAATCAGCTATTCGTTGGCGGAAATGTTCGTAGACACCAAAAAAAAAGAAAGAGTTGAGATCATGAGCACAGTTCATACACATTTTATTACTGTATACACGTTGAAAAGTGAATCTAAAAAAATAGCACGTTTCTAGTACGTGCATTAGGTCATAAAAATAGTTAAACGTGTATTATGTGCTACTTTTCATTTCGAAAACATTGTAAAATATGTACAAGCCGTATTTCGCTTCAGGCACAAAACGCTGACCTACATATTGCGTAAAAGTGGTCGCCGTTGTTCTCATAGAATCCCTCTAAAGATCAAATTTCAACAACAAAAATTATGTTTAAAGTTCGGAGGAAGAACTCTATTGATAAGGCCCTTTTCTCCGAGTACCCATATTGACCACGACGAGACTTCGAAGCTGGCTAAATCCCAAAGATTGCCCACATGTCAAACCCAAGAGAGAAAGAAAAACAAAAAGAACCGGCGTTCCACTTACTTATGATCCTCTATAGAGTTCTCAACAACCTCAATGAGCCGAACCGCCCTCTCCCCACCCCCCTTCTTTCCTCCATATGAGTGCATCCTAACAGCACCCACACTATAGGTCCTCAATCACCGCCTGTGGCGTTGCATATAATAATCTCGCCAGGCCCCTTCTACGTCGCGGCAGCCGGCCACCGCAGCCATAGGACCGCAAGCGTCGTACGTGTGCATGCCTGCTGCTCTGGAATCTCCCCGTCACCAATGACAACCCAGGAACGATGGCAACGCTCTAGAAAAGAAAAAAAAAAAGTAAAAAGAGAACCGAAGTGAAAAAGAAAACATAAAAGGTGGCGCAAATTTTCATTCCCCCTTGATTTATTGCCAATAACACACGCGTGCTCCAACTTTCGCGCCTTCAAATTCCACGTTTTTATTTTTCTCTCTCTCTTTCCTATATCTGTGTATTTCATTTATTTTATTTCGCTTTTTTATACTGTCACGTTACATTCTTCTTCAAGTTTTGTATTTACGTCGCCTAGATTTTGGCAAATAAAAACAAATAAAACGAATGATCCAATGACGAAAATTTGAAGCAGGTTTAAAAATTCCACGAGATCAAGTCGTCGGCGAATGAGACCCACATCCCCGGGAAAAGTGCCAAGCGCGCGCGAACGAAAAAGTAAATCATTTATTATGTTTTTGAACTTCATTTTTGTCAGTGTTTTTTTTCTTTTTTTTTGTTTTCGACGTTCACTTTTTTTATTTTATTACTTGGCGAAATAGTCCTATCCCTGGCAGCTCGTCTAAATGTCATCCCGAATCTCATTTCGACGCTCATTTTTATCGTTCACTTATAACACTGACTCCAAGAGCGCCGACACGAATTTTTTTTCTCTCATGCGCCTGTGTCTCCCCTCCTCCAATCGCCCTGCAACGCCAAAAGCAAAAAAAAAAAAAAAAAAGAGTATACAGTTTGAAAAAGCAAGTGCCTCTCCCGCGCTATCCGCTTCGCCGCAAGACGATGAGTGCTGCAGGGAAGAAAAACCGCTCTGCGGTCTCGGATGCGCTCAAACTGCGGTTGAAGACCTCCCACCCAACAACTTCTCACCGTGGAAAGTGGGATCGGTTCAAAGTGCTCTTTTGTGAATATAAAAAAAAACATATAATAAAAAAAGGGAAAGGGGAGAAAGCCGCGAAGAATCTGCCAAAGTGTCGCCCTTGCTGCAAGCAGCCTCGGCGGCAATTTCGCTCCGGAATCAAGAATAGTTCGCCGCATTCCGAGGAGCATTCCGAAAAGGAAAGGCAAATGCGTGCGGCGTCGGCGTGCCTTTCATTTCTTGGATTGTGCCATCTCCAAACTCGTGATCGTCAATTGCACCACACGGTATTACTTTATTCTTTAGAACTATGCAAGGCGTTCCCTTATTCGTATCTTAATCCCATGGCAAAAATTATTGGCGTACTGTTTAATCGCAATATCGCGTATATTTCTCGAGGTATCGTGCTAAGTTACTTAATTTTTCATTCACAATCAAGCTCGTATTTTTCGGAGTACATTCGTATCTCAACTTTTTTTTTTCTTAGTAGATAATAGTTTTTGGTTGTCGCTACTGTCAAAAACGGTAGTTTAGCATTTCAAAACCAAGCTTGGACGCACTCTGCTCTTCTGTACTCCGAAATCCTAAGCTGTACATCAATCAATTAACAGGAGCGTGCGCATGGTTACCGACGTCTTTTTTACTCGTAATTTGCTTTGTTTTCATTAGTAATTTGAAAACGAGAAGGATTCCGCACGAAATAACACAAATATTGTGTTGACCTGCCCGTCTGGATTTTGCAGCATTGCCACTAGACTGTCGTGGTTTCAGTAATGTGCCGCAGTGTCCAGGAACACGACGGGAATATATAGGCACGTAATGTATGACCCCACCTTCCTCAGAAAAAGAACTATAGCTCGCTTATTATTTGTTTTTCATCGTAGGGACGTAAATCGAGTCAATCCAGCCTCGAGGTTTAGTGCGTAAACATCAGACCGTACTTTAAGGTGCCCTGAGGAGGTTTCTGAGATCGCCTAAGTATCTCGATGATTCGCTGAAACGGGCTCTCAGAATCCCAGGAAGCCATAAATCATAACGAAGCGGTGCCGATTTTTCTATTAAAGAAACAATCAAAGGTCGAACACACCGAGGTCATCTCCGCCGATGGGAGGAGACTTGTTCCGGCAGCCAGGACGACGTGTGACCAATGAAAACGCGACGTATTGTTGAGATCGCAAACGCTGTTATTACAAAATGTGTACGCTTTTGTAGATGAGAAAAGAAAATAAGAGTAGTCGAAAAACGGCAATTTCTCGCGGAGAGGGAACATAACAGCGCAATAGTCGTCCCAAAAACAGCGCAGTGCGTTGTTTTCTTTCTTCCTCGGGGGATTGATGTGTCCGGTCATCAGCTCTCGACCGTGCGCTCGCTGGGTTGAATCGGTATGGGCAACGAGCCGTGCGCATTCGAGATATCACTTCACCGTTCCACCGGTCGGAGGCGCGAGGATCCTTCGCTTGCTATTGGCTGACAGTGGTCCTGGTTTCGGAACATCCTCCTCCCATCACTAGACATGACCTCGTTGTGTTGCGATCTTTGATTGCTTTTTGTAATAGGAAAATCCATCGTGTATCACCATGACCTGGGGATTTCTAGATTGCTTAGAGCCAGCAGAGTTATTTATCGCCATATTTAGGCCACCTCAGAAGTCTCCTCGGGGCACTTTTAAGCCCCAGTCGATTAGAGGCATTTCCACTCATTTAACAGCGCTTTGAAGAATTGTCTTAGTAACCCGCGAATAGCTTCTTCGCGTTCTCATCTTCTATTCTTAATTGCAGGCAGCCAATCATTAAGTACAAATTTATCAACTTGTAATGGCTGCGCTAAGGCTATGCTATTCTCTACTATTGATCTGCCTGTAAGGGCATGGAACTATGGAACATCTATGTTACAAGGGTGAGGAGAGTGGGTTCATCTTAGCGCCTACCTGATGCTGGCGAACCTTGAAAACTCTAGTGTTGTATAAATATTCACTGATTATGGTGGCATAAATAAAATTTCGCTTGGTTCTCGATAAGAAGAAATGCAAACAGAATACCATGCTGGTAATTTGTGCAACTGTAGTGTCATTAATGTAAAAAGGGCGGAAGGCATGCTCTCGACTACGGAAGGTTAAGCATAAGCTCACCCTAAAAATAGAACTGCTTGTTGTTTTCTCTTGACCAAAAAACTTAACTGTCAGGCGTAAGAAACACCCATACAAGGTAGACATGGTACGTGTTCTGTCAGAAAGCACAATTCAAATTACTCTTTAAATAGAGGGACAATACAAAGCGAAACTTTATACGAGGAACGTGGGTTCTACAAAAAGGTCGAAAGAAACAACACCTAAACAATCAAACCAAGATAGATAAAAAGAAAAAAAAACACATCAGTTATGCAGCGCCGCACCGCGGCTGACGCTGAAACAACCACCGTCGCCGGCGACCCACCCATACCCGCACCGACCCGTGCAACCCAGCCCCCCACCCCCGCGCTACATACCGCGTGTGATTGAATGCAGATGGCCAGATTACTTAATTGCCCTGGGGACGTGTTGCGCCTTACCCCCGCTGCCGCTGGCCGCCCTCCGCCGCTATTACGCCATCGACGGGGCAGACCCAATCAGGCTGGCCATTAACAATGCACGCCGTCGCCGCCAGGGGCGCTGCCGGCCTGACCCAACCCATGGCTGGGCAGGCAGCAGCGTAGGCGGCGGGCCTGCACGGTTCACTGTCGATAGCTATTCACTGAAACTGGCTCATTCATCTTTCCTTTCCTAAAACTCTGAGGGAGAGAGAGAGAGAGAAAAAATTGGGAAAGGGGGAAAAGAGGGGGGGGGGGGGAGAGAGAGTCTGGATCACCCCTCAGCCGCTCAGCCACGCCGGCGCGCTTGCTGCCTGGCTCCCACGAAAAATTACTCGCTGATTTAGTCATAGAGGAGAAGAGGGTGACATATTGAGCGTGTTATGCGATGGCTCCGCGGGAGGCTTTTTGGGGAAGTCTCGCCCGCCGCGTGCGTGAGGGTCTGCATGTGCCTTTTCGGGGTGTGAGTGCACGCTACCGCCCTCGCTATTTTTCATTATTATTATTGCTTCTTTTTCGTCCTTAAGGCTCCGCTTGTCGCCATCGTCTTTCGCTAAACGGGGTCATGAATTCATGGCCCTGGCTTCCTAATCGCGCTCAACATGGGTGTGATTGTTCTGCCGTTTAAGTAAAGAGAGCGCCTTTTGCAGCCCTTGAAATGGTAGCGCTGTGGCGAGTGAGGTGCGATGCACTCAGCAAATCTGCGCGTTTTCAGATGAAGCGTGTAATCTCAAAATCGTATAAGCTAAAAAAAAATAAAAAAGACTATTGCTGCATTTATATAAACAAAACTTGCTTGCGAATGTTGAGTGTTTTCCCGCTAGTTTTGTATCCCTGGAGCTGGGCAGTTTAAATTTCGAACTCGAAAATAGTCTATATACTTTATTCGTGTGCTCGGAAATAACTTCGCTGTCATTTCTAAATTAACGCGCTTCACATATTTAATGATTGATAACTTTATATTTATGCGATTTAATCATCAACTATACATATTATGTGTTTGGGTCACTTCCTGTGATATAGAGGAAATAAAAAAAACTGCGTAAGGGTTCGCTCGATGCTCCAAAGTTATCAATATTTAAGGAGTCCTGCTAGAACGTTTTCAGCGAAGACCTCTGCTGTATAAAAACACCAACGAAATGTATAACGTGATTTATTCAAACGAAATGTATAAGCTCTTGTCCAGGGCCTCACAAGACGACTCTTACGTTTATCGTCATTGCTTTAAAGCCTGGAGTATTGAGTCAACAGCTTCGTTTCTTTCAAACTTAAAAATACAACCAACGCGTACCCAACAAAATGGAAACTGTAGTAACCAGCCATATGTCCAAAATTTATTCATTGAGTTACTTCGATTAGAATGTCAGCCTGAAAGTTTGTTCCTTAAATCAGGTGCTACATATGAAAAAAATGACTCTTTTTCAGCGATTCTGTCATAAACCGGAAAATCAAGCTTACACAGGCCACTCGTTTTTTTTTGTTGTTTCTTTTTAGATTGTGCGTGAACTGTAGTTCATCCTTCACTTCCAAGGCTTTTCGAAATTGAAATTTAAAGTGACAAAATTAGATAACGCTCTGCTTATACAAACTTCCAGAAGGATGGGGGAAAAGGCAAAGTTGCCTTACTAGGCCCTATCTCCCCGTGTACATCAGCAGCAGAGTGCATGGATTAAAAATGTTTAAATACTGACATATCAAAACGTTGCTTGATATTGGACATCATAAAACATATCATAGCACAATAGCCGTTTTAACAAGTCGAAGTAAAGTACTTTATGTTAAATCTAAGAGATATTTTCAACCTACGTTAAATTTGTGTGGTGTGTTGGAGTGGTTAATCATTGACAAATTTCTGGATTGGTGTTTGGTAGCTGTTAAATGTAATTAGGTATATTTTGTGTACCATAGTTCATGCATGTATTTTGACTGGAAGTAATGCGTATGGAATTAGGCACGAGAGAGACTTTAATGCGTATGACGGATTAAAACCGTTTCACACAGCGCTGTTTGCTTACGTTGCGTTGTATTACGGAAGCTTACGTCTGCTTACTCCAAGAGTCACCGGGAAATCTGTTCTTTATATTAAGCGTGGAAACCAGTATAAGGACTGTAGCATTGCACTGGACATTCAATGCACGGATCTTCCGGTGACTTATAACGTAACGTTAGAAAACATGAGCAAACGCGCCTGTGCGAATGGGTCTTTACGAAAACTAACCCAGCAGCGTGTCTGACCCCGTGTCCACGTGTTCTCGTTTTGTTCGCAGGCGAAAAGCCCCACAAGTGCGCCGTGTGCGGCAAGGCCTTCAGCCAGTCCTCCAACCTGATCACCCATAGCCGGAAACACACGGGCTTCAAGCCTTTCGCCTGTGACGTCTGCGGAAGGGCCTTCCAGAGGAAAGTCGACCTCCGGAGGCACAAGGAGACTCAACACGCCGACATCAGGCCCATCTAACTCCGCCTGGTTCGCACTCTGTCCAGTCATCGCGTGTCCTGCTGCGCTGTACAGACTTTTGCCAGGACCACAACCTTAAGCGTCGAGATTCGCGGTGTCCTTAGCACCTCGAAAACACGCAGACTGTAGACTACCAGAACTCAAGGTCACAACTACTCAGACACTCAGGCTCAGGTTCTTTCCAGAAAACTTCTACAAGAGCTCGTCAACTTCTGCGGCTAGCGTATAACTGGAGCTAGAGTTCCTTAAAGTTGACGCACGTTTTCGGGAACAACTGGTCCTCGAGAGCTCCAGGAACTTCAAGGAATCCGAGCATCTAATGGCAGGCTCTAGCGATCAGTGTACACCCGGCCTTGAATGGGACCTCGACTAAACAAAATTATGTGATTACTGTTTAAAAAAAAAAGAAAAAAGAACGCCACCTTAAATGTGTATACGGAAAGAGATTGAAAGAGTGAAGATGTGAGATCGCGCGGGCGCCGAGATCTGATTAGAGGAATTAGTAGATAAACCCTGCGTAAGAAGCAGAGCAAACGCTTGTTCACTTGGATTGGAGGGAGCTGGTGGGTAAAAACGAAGGCAGCTATGCTGTGCGTCAATCCACTAAACCTTCCAATCAAAGCTCGACGTTCTGACGTAACCGCACTCTTTTCTCTCCTCTTCTTTAGTTTCTTTCCGTAGAGTCTCACGGAATGCGAGAATCAAGCCGGCTAGAAGGAAGAGAGATAGTTCTGAAAGTCTGCGAGAGGCCAGAAGGGTTTGAAGACCGCTGCATCGATGGCTATCGAGGCGATTACGCTTCTGGACCAACACTTTTCATCACTGTAACGACTGGAAACTGACTCAGGACGAGGAGTTTGAACGCAGCGCCCTTACTGATGAGCGTTCCTGGTATCGTTCTGCAAGTCCAATGGATAATGCCTGACTACGACGAAAGCGAGTCATATCGCCTATACGGATACTCACTGGAGCACACACGCACGATCTCCCCTTCCGTCCAATGCCAAATGCCAGGAACACATGTTGGTACGACAAAAACGGCATCGCATGCGTTGGGAATTATTCGATGGACGTGCTCGCACCGGTGACGCCGCTGTATACGAAAGAGTCTCATCAAAAGGAAAAGCGCCGTTAGGAATAGTACATATTGAGAATATTGCCACGTGAAGAGTATCGTGTGGAAACCAAAAAAGAGATACGAGCGTGCATACTTTTCAGTTCAGAAACATCACAAGGTGAACGTGGTGGGCGTTTAGCGTTCAACAACACTGAGTCTAAGTTCATTTATCCAGAATAACTTTAAATCGAGTGTCCGAACAGCTTCAATTAAGAAAAAAAAACGTTTCTAAAAGCGTGTACAATAGTTTCACGTTATTTTAGCCCCCATCAGTTCAAGAAAGACATGGTATATTACCCGAATGTTGGGAAGATGTTATGAACTCGCACAAGAAATCTCAATAAATATCTGTTGCTACAGAATCGAAAGCATACGGCAAGTAAGGACGACCTTCAACTAAGTGCGACACAAATGTTATTGGTCAACTCAAGACCCCACCTTAAATTTCGGTGCCTGCAGCGCGTTTTCGACTGTTGTGTTGTGCGTCCTATCTCACCCATGCATCAAAATGGGTCACGAAGTTGGAAGAAATGGCATCACAGAAGCTGGCCTGTCATGTTGTCGGACGTCGCGATCCTGGCGGTTGGTGGTAGAAGACCCGGCAAAGAGTACAAGCGAACGCGAGTGTCGCTGTCGTGCCGGAGTCCCAACTACCGGCTGCGGAAGTTTCCGTGGACAGACAAGCTGGAGAGCGACCCGCAGAAGAACAGTGGGCCGGATTGCTAGAACAGCGTCTCAGCTGAGATTGGGTGAAGAAAATCACTGCAAAGGGCTGGGGCGCACGGGCGTGTTGAGACGTGGTTTCAATCCCGCTCAGTTCATAGGCTGGCTTTGGCAGTGCTTTCTTTCCCTTAGTCTCAGTTGAGACGTTGTATCTAGAAAGCCGGCCCTGGCGTCTGCCATATCCACTTCCTCTGCTAAGACAACCCCGGGATGGCGGCCAACGACTTCACGACTATTTTATGACGTCATCAGGCGGAAGTTGAGGAACTACTTTCTAGGACGCGGTAAACACACGTGTCGGAACAGCGTTCCAGGAACCCTACTTAAAGCAAACGAAAGAGTTCATTTTTCTAAGTCTAGTCTTTCTCAAACTGGCGGTGGTTACGTAGTCTCTCTATCTGGGGCCATAAATAACGCGGTGGTTTGTAAGAAAAAATCATTCTTTGAATGACCACTTACAAAAGAAACTTATAGTCGAGTTCTAGCAAGTTGTGCAATACCGTAAGCTGCGAGTTCTAGTAGGCTGTCTGCGAGATCAGTATACGTACTACAAAAAACGTGCACGCTGTTTTTGCTCGGATTTTCACAGTACACTTATACACTATCAGATACTTAAGAAGAGCTCTAATAGACAGATACGAAAAGTATACAGTCGTCGGTGCCTTGAAAGCTATTCACTAAACGCGACATAACAAAACATCTCCACGTTGCTGCTCTTTCGCCGTCGGAGCAAATTATCATTTGATTCTAGTCAGCTTTTACAACTAACAAAAAGAAAAGAATTTTGTGTGTGTGTGTGTGTTTTTATTTTTTTATTATACGGGTAGTTTGTTGTGTTTACTGAAAACGTAAAGTTGTAACGATTTTTCTCATAAACCAGTGGGCACGCGATGTTTTGTACAAACATTATGCGTGCGCTATTATTTACTATTCTTTTTTAGGGAACGCTTTGGGTGGTTTCGGATGCGTTGCACGCATGGCACATTCGTGTACGTACACTCCCCGGAATTTTCGAGAAGGATCGAAACAAGTTTACGTTTCTTTTTCATGAACCGTGACGTCCTGAGATTTCGTGGAAATCTACACTTGGTCATTCGGAAGCCAGCTGCGCGTGCCGACAGCCACCTGCTCATGATCTCTTAAGTCACTTAGTTCATGCCTGCTCTCCCTTTCGTCTCCTGTGTGGTACCGAGCAAAGGCGTCGGGTTGCGGAACGTATGGTCCGAGATTCGATTCCCGCTCTGTCGTTTTTTTAACTATCGCTAATTATGATTATGTATGAATAAGTATGCGTTCTCTGTGCTTTGTATGCTTATGCTTTGTCTGCTATGGGATTTGCCTTAGCTGGCGTGTAATGACGTTTCGTCACACGCGAGCGTAACGCTTTTTTCCATAAAGCCCAGCCCCAAAACACATTCTTTTTTGAAAACATCGATCTCCCTAAGCCAAATAATTTGGACGTTTCGCTGAAAAACGTAGTCATCGAAAACCAGATACCTAAACGCTACAATCCATCTCAAAGGACTATTGCGGCGCTAGAGGAGGCACGAGCAAAGAACGCCCAGCTGAATGGCGCGCTTTCCTGGCTCAAATTAAAAAAAAAAAATACTTCCAAAAGGTACATACTAGCGCGTCTACCTTTTAGAGCCCTGCAAAAATATGTGAGATATGGCGGTATATACATACAATAGGGACACACTAGTATCACATAAGAATTTCACATAGCACTAGGATACTTTCGGGCAAGGTATAAATTAGCTTCCATGAATAAAGGCTCGGCTAGCAGTATACATCGTACGCTCTGTACTAAATGAGAAATAATCTAGTCCTCAGTCAAACAGGCTGGTATTGTTTTTTTGGTGATAGTTATTTCTCGTTAAAATAACAAAACACAAAATACCAAAGAACATTTTCTATTGTTTCTTTTGTTTCCTTTCTAGAGTCTGGATATTTACCCAGAGACGCGTTGTGAAATCGACGCTCGGTCGCGCACCAGAAAAACTGGTCCTCAAGTACACCTCAGATACTTTATGATTAAAAAAAAGTCGAGATACGACTGTCGTGCTCCGATGGTGAAAGAGAGCCATGCTCTATGTCATATATCATGCGCGCATCTGCGGCATTTCTTCACAGTGCTTCTGTTACATGATGTACAAAAGCTTGACTGAACAGCAATCTTACTGTGTGCGTCGATGTTGATTACGTAAGTTTTTTCTCTCTTTGCCACTGCTCAGACGGCGAAAAAAAAATAAAAAATAAAAACATTACGTAACAAGAACCCGTGAAAACGATTCGCCCGAGAAGGCTTGTTTATGTTTGATTTCTCTCGACCGTGTTACAAAATAAATCCCTCCCGGTGTTTATTACTACTTGCCTCGTGTGTTCATTTAGCGAGTATATATACGAAAAAAGAAACTGCTAAATAACCTTAATTTTGAACGATTTAAAAACTATACTTCAAAACATATTTTTTCCCATAAACCCTCATGCGAAACATGAGATCCTTCTTCACTCTTATTTTGCTTTGTTTTGCTTTGATGGTACATCGCTGGCGGAATAAACTGCATGCATATTTTCTGCCGTTCGCGTTCAGTAAATACAATTGTCTACGAAGATAGAAATACAGAACTCCCAGTCCCTTCGTGGCTATCCGAAGTGTGAAAAAAACGCCCTCCTCTTGCAAGCACCAACTGCATACATGAGCAAAAGGATGACCACAACACTTTCTTTTCCTACCATCAAAACGTAAGAACGTAGACAGAATTTCAAATACGAGCACAAGCCCTAGCTTCGGCCCTACAAACTTTCAAACGTTGTCTTTGAACCACAGGAAGTGACTTGTGTCGAGAGCAATATGCCACCTGATCCTAACAGATCCATCTACAACAAAAGCGGCGACCACCGACACGCAACGAACAAAACAAATTGTTCCCGAGGCCCGCATCGGTGTAAACAAAGTGTCTCAAGTTACCATACCCTAGGCACACGCCGGTTCTACCAATATACATACCATATCAGATGCCCATTCTGTCCAGCTGTGCCCACTTACAGCTTGCGTGGTCGTTCATATGAAAGAGATTCAAAGACGGGTTGGCACCGTTGGCCAGTGTGAGTCCACGCTAGCCCCGAAGCCCAGAACTATCGCCTCGGAGCTGCTTACGAAAAGAGGACACGTCAGAGGCTGCTCCGTTCGGGAACCAAGTTGAAAGATACACGTACGTCTAACGCAGGTGTCTCCATCCTTCGTTTTCCCGAATGATTTAGTTCTTTGGCGAAAGGCCACGAGCGACTGCTGAAGGCCATCCTGATTTGCTGCTTGTCGGCACTGTTACACGTTCTCAGGTCAGTGCCGAGACAGCCTGTATGCTCGTTTGCTACCAAATACTGTTTTTTTTTTAATACGTTGCTATGTTTTGATTATGGTTGTAAAGAATCTTTATGCTACAAAACCTAGGAAACAAACGAGCGCGTACGCGAACACATATAGAGGTCCGAAATGGCAGAAACCGCGTTAGCACTACTAAAAATGAAGGTGCATATATATGCGGAGATAAACTGAAGGAGAGGAGGAGATGAGCTCCGAGCTCTGATTGGAAGGATAGTGGGTAGGGGAAAAAGGCCAGCTGCCTTTGTCTCTCTACCCACTGTTCCCCTCGAATCAGAGCGAACAAAGAGTGTCGTCTGTTTTTCACGCAGGGTCCAGCGTTCGGCGTTCGAACGCCAGACCCTGCGCGAGAAGCAGACGACGCTCTTGTTTTCTCTGATTGGATGGAGAGAGCGGACAGAGGCAATGGCAGCTAGCCTTTGCATCTACCCCTTATACTTCCAATCAGAGCTAGGCGCTTGACGTCAGCGCACACTGTCATCTCCTCCTCTACTTTACTTTTTTCTCTGTCTAAGGAATCGTTACCACGTCGGTGCATAGAATAGTGAAAAACGAATGTCGTACTTCAAACACATTAGCAGTTTTTCACTTTCCTGCAAAGCGTACTAAAAATTGTTGCAGTCTGCTTATGGGTATAACGAATGAAAGGACTCGAAAGAGATCATTCTAGAAAATAACAATTTGTGCTACTTGTCGCTGCAACGTACACTGGTAAACATTTTCATGCGTCTACTTTCACTCAGCGCACTCGAAAAGCCAATCGGAGTTATTTACAAAGAGAGCTCGGCGAATCGAAAAGCCGAAAATATGTATTTTAAAACTACATTCTGCGATGTGACAGTATGACGTGTCACGTGCCTACGAGATTCAGGGTGTAAACAACGCACACTGTATTCTTAGGTCTAAACATATTTCCATTCTCATCACTCGCACAGAACGCAGCGGATGGCACTTACAAGTGATTTGCGGCAACGTAGACATTCATTTCTTTTTTTTTTTTTTTTTGTGTACGCGCAAAAGGAACGAATTGAAATAGAAATCGTTAATCCAGAACGCAGGACCGTATCCGACGGCAATACCCAAATTTTCGTTAGTGGTCTTCAGTTTCAATAAAGTTACGCTTCGCGAGCCTCATACGAGAAAACGTTCGGGAACCGCTACGAACCACCTAAGATGTCAGGTATTGTCGCGCGCGCCACCGTATTGCCGTTTCAAGGCCTGTTCACACATACACCACAGCGCTAACATAGCCACAGCGTTGACTTGGCGCTGTATCAGAGCTGTATTAATGCTCCGCTGCATGTGGCCCATTTTTTTTTTTTTTAGCGTACACAATTAACGCAGAGTTAACCTTGCGTCATACACCAGCGACGCGCGCTGCATGTGTGGACTGTCCTTCACCAACACCACCTAGAATACTGAAGGCCAGCGAACATCCTCCTCTTCCTCCATGGTGTGTCATTCCAGTCGGAAAGCACTAACTCAGCCATTGGAACCGAGTCCGACGCCGAGCGTCCTCAGACGCGCTGATTGGACATGAGGTCCAGCCGAATGCTGACGCAGCGCTCCTGTTCATGGATGGATGGATGGATGAATGGATGTTACTGGCAATACCCTTTGTAACGAGCGGTAGCTTGCGCTACCTCGATGTCACTGCAATTACGTCAAGAATTTAGTGCGCAGGCTTTGACTATTCTAGGTGGTGTTGCCTTAACTCGCACCATCTCTACCAGCCTTATGGTGCGTCCCGTTCGACAGCGGCCAGCATCGCACATCGCAACGGTTTTAGACGCAGGCATATACGCGCCTAGGCAGAGGGTCGGCTTCACCCCGATATCCGACCCCTCGGTTTCGTCTATCGCATGGTGTCTGCAGCGGAGCGAAGCCCACCGAGCGCCCGCTATTCCCAGCTAATGAAATCACGGGACCAGCTCCTCAGGGATTCCGAGCTGCAGCGGGAGCGGAGCACCATTGTTGCAGCCCAAGTGGCAAGCTCACGGTAACCTTCCCCTAACAACCACTTTGCTTTGTTCCCTTACTTTCCCCGGGCACGGGACGACGAAATAGCTGTGTCAGCTTTCCCATCTCGCCTCACCCTTCAAAAGAAAAACTTTTTTTTTGTTTTGTTTTGTTTTACATTTAGTCGTTAACCGATTGAGAGTAGACCTATATACTTCTCTAAGTCTGTATGCTATGGTTGTTCGAGAATATGTAGACCCCTTACGAAAGTATGTCCTCCATTGGAAGCTGTATAGAGTCCTCGCACAATGGCATGCTAAAGCCGCAACATCACGGCGCGCTTTTTGCTTGAATTGGAAGGCGATAACAGATCAGAGAAACAATGAACTCAGTAACGTCACGCTTTCAGCATTGTCTGATTGGCTCCTCCACTCCTAGCATTGGCTACGCTCCAGCGTATCGACTTATAGTGAAATGAATATAAGCATCAAGGTGGCTTACTCCACGAAATTCCTTCACAGATTCGAGTGAACTCACCGGCACGCCAAGCATGCTCGAAACATCATGATCTGGAAAAGGTTCTCCATCACTGCACAATTTACTCTTCACAAATAAAAGCACCAAAGGACACGTTAAGCTCGACGAAGCACCGTCAAGATATTCAATTAAATAAATAATGCATGACTTCCTTGTGCTTCAGCTGTAGAAGAGTATCCGTCGGCAAAATTTGCGGCAAAGTCGCTTAAATGAGAGATTATCGACTGATATCACTACCCCTAGGTTATGTCTTGTTTGTGGTAGAGTTCTGAATGCCAATGTAGTCTCTCTCTCTCTCTCTCTCTCTCTCTCTCTCTCTCTGTCTCTCTCCTTCTCTCTTTCAAATGTGTATATATCTTTATTCAACTAGCTACCAATTTCAATATTTTTCATTCTTTACCTGCTTTATATTGCCCCGCGCGCCTCCGGGCAAGCGCGTCCATGGCCGAATGGTTGTCGTGCTTGGCTGCCACGCAAAGGGCCGAGGTTCGATTCCTGGGAGCCGAGGTACCTTTTTGTTATTTCTGTAATTGTCGCGTTCTGGTTTGTCGTTTGTCGTTGTTGTTTGTCCCTTGTCCCTTCCTCTTATTCAGCTGAGAACCCTGTTGCTTGTTCAAGGTCCGAATGTTCTATGTGCCGGACCTTCTACGCCGATTGTTCCAAAAGCCCCACGCGTGTACATAAGGGGCTCCGCGTGGCGAGCCACAGTCAGTCTCGCCCCAGCACACGATCCAGCTCTTACACCGTCTGCGACGTTAAGGTGCTTCTATTTTGTTTTGGGCCCAAGTCCGCCCCATCAAACGTTTAGTTTATGTTTGTCCATTCGTCACCTCATCAATTATCATTCGTGACAATATCACCTCGAATACCTTCTTAATTCTTCATTATTTCTTACGAAACAGCTAACAGGCATTTCGGTGATGGTGGACGTCCTCGTCCTTCAATAAACACAAACCCTACAACAACTTCAGCTGAACTACTGAAGGGGGGTGGGGGGGTGCACATTACAGTTTGCCAAATGCCAAGAATCCTGGACTCTGCCCGCCCCCTTACTGACTTCGAAATGACCGGACAGTGCACTGGCGTGTGGTCGTATGGTCGCAAGGTAACAGTAATCAGGCGTCGCTTATCTAATTATTGAGTTTTTATTTTTCTACAGAATTAATTTAGCCTGGTTACAAATCGCCTCTTTGAACCGATGAATTCATTCGATATCGACTTGCCACAAACCTGGGATCAGTGCTGACAAATCAACAAAGAAAGCCGCAATATATGAAGGGGAAAACGACAATAAAAAAAATTAAGGCTCCAATCCACGCTGTGAATGTGATTGGACAGCGAAGCTGTGGTATCACCTGCAACGATTGCCCACAGCACTATAGACCCTTTTTATGAAGAACGCCACCATGTAGTGCTCCAGTCTTTGACGTGCCAGAAAACTTCGGTGCATGAAACGAATAAACAAAGGCCACCTTAACAGCGCTGCTTGAAATGCAGATGAAACGTTTCATCACCGTTCTCCAGGTGAACGTAAAAAAAACGAAGGAGTGCGAGATCTGTTAAAATGTTTCGAGTATTCTTGTAAGCCGGCTTGCCTCCTCCAAGATGTAATATTGTACAGCCGAAGGGCCTCGTTAAATCTCTAACATTGTTGTCCTTGTAGCTTTATGCTTTCTAGAACTGGTGGACAAAAGCCAGCTGAACAGGCCTGCAAAGACGGTGTGACCGGAAATCGCTTGTGACGCAAGCGGCAGTTCATTTTTGTAAACAGCAAAAGGGTATATACCAAATGATTGACGAAATAAAAGTAAATGCACTGTACCAAAACTTTTTTATATATGAAAGACTTCGTACGCTGCCATAGCTGCGGCAGCTTATGCAACCCCAATCTTTACCGACAAACGCATGCGGAGAGCGCTACTTGCTTCGCATTGTTAGCGGGGCTAGGACGTCACTCCACACTGGTACTAGGCCGTTGACGGGCACCTTATGCAACGCAATCTTTACCGCGAAACGGATGCGGAGCGCTACGTGCTTATCGTCGTTCGCGTGCGCCTTATCATCTATCACGTGGTTTTGACACTTGCTTTGTGGTTTTCTTATTGAAAGGAGTGTCAAACCACACGATAAATGATAAGGCGTGCGCGAACGGTGATAAGGGCCCGTAAGTTTTCTGTCGACGGACACGAAAAACAAATCCCACCTCCGGGTCACATGCAGCTCCGCTGGAAAACACGCACGCAGCTCGTCACGCGTAATGGCTCATCAGCAAAGTCAGCATAGCAAGAAAGGCGAAATCGTGATCTACATATCCGAGCCAGCAAGCTTAAAAAAATAAAAAAAGACAAAATAAGCAGAAGAAGTCTCCGAGACGAAGCAAGTTTCAGATGCGGAGCCTCCAACGCGAGCAGGCAGATACGGCGCATCCCGATGAGGAACCCCGGGGGCATTTGCCTATGCAGGGGCCCCGCTCCTCCGCCTTCCTTTTCCTCAACCCTGCCTTTTTACCCTCCATCTCCCGACCATCGTGCTCTCCACGCTAAATCTTTCGCCGTACGATGGACCG
>JABSTQ010007955.1:0-14269 GCA_013358835.2 Ixodes persulcatus | reverse complement strand
CACTATTTCTTTGGGGTAACTCACGGTTCCGCCTTTAGGTCCGAAATATCGAAAGAGTCAAAATTGTCGGACTTCCGAAAAAAAAAAAAAAAAAAAAATGAAGATTGCGGCGGAGCGAATTTGTTAAATCAAGGTTATCCAGTGCGAGCGCTTCCGTTACGTGGAGTTCACAAATACAAGCGCTTCTATGAAGATCGCGTCGGGGAATTGAAAAAGTTTGTTAAAGGATTTCGTTGTATACAGGTTCGTTACATCCAGGTTTAACTGTACATGATGATTGAAACCTGAGACTGTGGTTCGAAAAACGGAAACTCCTGAAGTAGGAAGAAAAAGGGACAGACAACGTCTCGAAAAGAGAGAACCTTGGCCGATATTGTTGAGAAGCTTGGCCGATATTGTTTTTTCTTTGTCCCGAGCTGTCTCATTGTTTCAAGCGAACGGAAAAGGCGTTTCTTGCGATTCCAGCTGTGGATAACTGGCGACAGTGAGCTTAAGCAACAAGCTGACTGAAGAGTCATTGCTCGAACAGTGGCTTGCTTATGCCTCTAAGGAAAACTTGAGAAGGCAAACCTAAAGGAGTCCTCCAATACGCTAATGGTCATGAAGCATCGACCAATGTTTGGTACGAGGTCAAAAACTGCCACTGTGCCGAAGGGGACATTTTCGTTTGGCCGCTCCACTTTGAGCGAGCCACTGCAGATGCGCGATTATAGTTTTCAAAACACAATTTCTTGTCATCCGACATCTCATTACGCCTGTAATTGATCACTGTATGCAAGCGCCGGTCATTTTTCACCGATCCCCAACAACAAAATTTAAAAATAAGCTTCTTTCAATTGTTTTCGCAAAAAAAAAAAAAAATGTTTCTGCGAGTCAAAAAGAGCCAGGGGATTGAGCGTTTGGGTTCGCAGTGCCTCGACTCGACGGCACTAGTCGCGGCGCTGAACTTCTACGGTGATAACGGTATTGTGGATTCGCCTTGAGGCAAGAAGAAAGAATGAAGAGTACAAATTTATACAAGCTCGATAATACTGACAAAGACTGGTAAGCACAGAATGTGTGAGATGGGCCCTCCACTCATCGGCGTTCGTGGGCGGGGCCCCTGGCAAAGGATGTTCCTGCTGCTTCTTACGTTCCCAATAAGCTCGCATATGTTCTGCGGCCGTCTACTTCGCAGGATCCATGGCAACGTTGGAAGATGAAATGGGTGTCTGAATGGTGCCGCCTGGCCACAAAGCAAGTCTGCTGCGTTTAGATGGATGCAACAGTAGCACATCAAATTGAGAGTCAGCCAATCACATGCACCCAGTCTCACTGCTTCTTCCTCTGCTAGCCAACCAAAATCGTTGTATCTCGTACGACCTCGCCTAGATGTGCAGGGGCCGAGCGGGCTACTGCACACAAACTCAGAGCACGTGGAGCGAAAGCTCGCACTGCAGAACCCAGGATCCTGGGTCCAATCCCCACCCTGCCCAATTCGATCTGATGAGCATCGTACCGGCGTGCGGTCGTGTATCACGTATCACTACTGCGTGATGAAAGTCAAAGACCCAGGCTAGCGGTTCTACTGCATTGGCTAAATTTCTTATCTACAGTGGGTAACAATGTCGCCATGCTTCTGGCAGACTGACGAACCTCCAGCTATACAAACAAGGGACGACTAATTATGGGCATGCAGCCTATAAGAGCTGCGCGAAAGGACTTGTTTTCGCATTTGTGCGTACGTCCCTCAATAGACCGGTCGGCAAAGCACTTTGCTCACAATCTCAAAATGTTGAATTGAAGTCCTGCTGGGGACTCTAGTCTTTTATATGGTTCCCCATGGGCACAACGTGTCACCACGATCTAAGGGTGGCACATTCAGGGTGGAGTTGAGGTTCCTATACTAACACTTTTGGGCTACCAGACTCCAAGCGGTGCAGGCTGGATCGGCAGCTCTCTGCCCCCTTGTCCATGCTAGCGCCACGCGTGATAGCGTACCAAGCTCTCTCGTAGCATTACAAAAAAGTTTCATGACTGGTAAAACTAAGACGACGTGCCGTGTTCGTCAGGCCATCCGTACAAATCGCCGTCCGCTTTGTTGCGGTACGCTAACTGTCCTCTCAAAGTCGCAAAGAATGAAGAGGAGGACGACGCAAAAAGAAGCTACTGCAATGGTTCGGGACAATTAAAGCAGTGCCCAAGATCGTGGCACGCAAATCCGAATGCTTGCGCCATCTCCGAGTTTGTGAGACCCGAAGGCAAAAAAAAAACAAAAAAAAAACAACTTTTGCACGAATCTAGAACGGAAATAGAGTGCCCGGCTTTGCTATCCTAAAATGACGCCATTGTCACGTGAAGTTGCATTGTAACATGATGTCATGATGTCACGCAGCGACCGTTGTGCTGATAAAGTTGCGTGATCCGCGACATCACCACAGTGGCTACGTGCCACGAACCCGAAACCGCCAAGAGCCGTTCTAAACCGCCTCAAATGCATACATGCATTTAGAACATTCCGTACCTTCCTTCTTGCGCTGCTCGCAGAAGAGTTCCCTCGCCGACTTAGGATGCTGCCCGAAGAGCAAATCCGTGAGCCGCCTCTGCGCTTTGGGGCATTTCGTCGGAGTAGTTTGTCTCTTGCTGGGCGTCCAGTTCTTCATCGGGCTGGTCAGCGGCCTCTTGGACACCGGGCCGAGGACTTTGGTGGGCTCCTAGACCCGGATAGAGACCACTTTTTTATTTATTTATTACTACTACGGACTCGTCCAAGTCCAAGCAGGAGTGTACATCGTAAGGAGACGCAGAGAAAAACATTAAGAAGAGCGATACAACGAGACACGAAAAACAATATAGAGTATAACATCGCTACAGCAGATGTGGCAACAGCAGAGATTCGGTTCTACATAGCATATTGATTTGTGAAGTTTTGTTGGTCGTCTTATCTATGCCATTGAGCAAACTTTGCCTACTATGTATTTTATTATAACATATAGTACTTGGATATAATGAACTATATTAAGCAGACTCTTTGACAGCAGGCATTATTTTGGACATTAGGCGGGTTTGGTTCGATAGTGGTGGCACCCATTTTGTGAACTGTTGTCATCGTGCTCGGAGCCTCGGAGCATCATGACTTAGGCACACAGTGATGACAATCATCGATACAGCCCAATGAAAAATCACTACCTTTCGAAGTTCAGATAAACCAGTTCTCTTCTAACGTCCATTTACATTTCGTGGGTCTCACTCGTTAGAACGGTAATGATCTGATGGGCGAGTTGGTTATACAGTGGACTCTCGTTAATTCAAAATCTCTCGATTCAAACTTTCGGATAATTCAAACTAACGTGCAGATCCCATCCTATGCGTCTCTATGGGAAGAAACTCCCGATAATTCAAACTTTGCTTTATTCAAACCAATTTTCGGCCCCCCTCTAGTTTGAATTAACGAGAGTCGACAGTACATAATACACACTGCAGCGCAAAGGACACGGACAACTAAAGACGTAGACAGAGCACTGAACAGACTTTTTATAATGCACGTCAGTCTGCAATAAAAGTATCTGCATTCTACATACTGCTTTTAGAAGAGACCGAAATCTTCATGAATTTCAAGGTCTGTTATAACGAGATAAAACTCTATCACCTAGAAGAGATCAAGTTACCGTAATTAGTTAAAAAATAGTTTCACAAAGGCACAGCTCTCAAGTTTCAAATTCATGTGTTGACTTTTGTACAGTCAACAGTAATTGTTGGCAAGATAATCTGTGCAACTGTTGTCCTGGGAAAATGAAAATAAAAACGTATCACGACATGCGCGAAACTTCCCGACTGTTTTTTTTGTCGCTGAAATCCGTGTTTGCTCACGACACTAAAGTTATGCGAAAAAAGGGGTTCATTTGAATTTGATCGTTATATGTCAGGCACAGAAAAATTTTAGCCTCTCTTCAGAGTGCAGGACGTGTTGTACGGCTGGGTCCCGTGGTCCGCTTTTGGTCAAGGCAAGAGCGAGAGCGTTCTCGGCCGCTCATTGGACGTGGCACCACGTGTCAACTTCTGCACGGCAGCGGAGCAAATTGAAATTTTCAATTGAAGTGCAGGTTGTCAATGGCTTCCGATGCGAAATGGCAGACGATCACACTTTGCCGACACGCCCAGTTCGCGGCAGACGCGTACGGTGATTTCTTGTTCTATTCCTGTCAACGAATGGCACTTTGTAGCAGAAAAACGAATTTCTCCACTCGCGTTAGCAGACGAACCGTCTACTAATGTTATTTTCGCTCGCTCCGCAATAGGCAAGTCGGACCTCGCGGTGACCAAAATCGGACCCCTGGCCGCTTCTGGTAACGGAAGAGCGTCACACTCACCTCAATGGGAGTCCCCTGGGAGCTTCGAAGCATGCCGAAAGACCACGGCAAGCTCCTTTTGGGAACGCTGGTGGTCCGAACGGGTTCCGCGGTGCCCGCATCTTTTGGAGCTGGAGCGCGCGATTCGGGTTGGCCAAACTGGTAGGTTCGCCTCTCCGGCGGGACGCTGGCACCAGTGTTTATGTGATTGTTGACCTCCAAAAATGCTGGCGTAGCTGCAATGTCGACGTTGTTGATGGCGGCCCCCCTATTTTCTTTGTTGCTACTCGACGAAGGTGAGACGTCGTCGCGCGATCCGCTCTCGAGTTCTACGTCTTTGGTTTCGGGAACGGCGTCGCTCTTGAATGCATTCCTGAGGATGTTTTCTAAGGCCGCCAGGACTGCTTCCTAGAAGTAGAGAGGAAGAAAGATATAGTACTGTATTTTCCGGGCTATAGTCCACGGACTCTACATGTTTAAAAGTTGAAATTTTAGGCTGTGCGGACTACACAGGAATTTTGTTTTTCAAGATTATTCATTATAACGAGAAGTAACAGTTTTTGTGGATGAAAAAGTATGTTAATGATGATTTATGCATAATACAAACTTCTTTGTGAGCTAAGAAAGCAGACATTTGTCAAGGTGTGCCGTGTATGAGAAGATTTCCGTGTCGACTAAGCACCAGGTGAGGACTATGTACCTATGGTGTGCGGACTATGCACCGGGTGCAAACTATCTAGATAAGAACTTCTATTTTTAACCCCAAATATGCCCATATAGACTATACACCGGGAGCGGACAATAGCCCGGGAAATACGGTAGTTGCTTTTGGGTCTTTCTCAAGCAACAAAAAGAGGAAATGCAACACCTTTTGTACTTTTAGTAAATACTGCTTAGAATTACAGTGAAACTCGTTTAGAACGAACCCATGTACAGCGAATTATTGTCGATATCGAACTCGGGGAAAATTTTAAAAAAAATGCACGTAAAAAGTACCTTTTATAACGAACAACATATTGGCTATATCGAACTCTTTCCCCCCGGGAAAGCTTCCAAAGCTACGCAAACTATCGCCTTCTAGCCAGTCTCTTCCTAAAAAAAAACAAAAAACAGTAGGCAAGAAAGAAAATTTCAAAAGCTCTAGCCGCGAACAAAATTGAGCGAAGAGTAGCAATCAAAAAAAGTGAAAGCTAAAAAAAAAACACTGCACGCACGCAAAAAAAAAATCGTCCCAAAGCGGTTTCCCATGAAGAGAAGCGATTCAGAAAGGGAGATAAGCTAAAAAAACAAACCCTGCACACACGCAAAAAAATAAAAACTTTTTTAGCATTTTGTTACAAGGTGGAAGCGAAGGGATGAGAAAGAAAGAGAAGCTCTCGCCTTACAACGAACGCATCGTGGAGGTTCGCTGTAAATGTTTTTTGCTAGATCAAACTACTTGTTATTTCGAACTGATCGTAGCGTTTTCTACTGTTCGTTATAAACGGGTTTGACTGTATTCCTCGACGTTTATAACCTGTAAAAGTTGCGTTCGTTTTTTCTTCCCGCACGCAATGGCAGTCGCAAAAGTAATTAGAGAAAAACGAGCAGCGCTCACCCCCAGGACAGATGGAAACGTGATCTGGAGGCAATTACAGCCAAATTCGGATGTATCGAATTCTAAGGGGATCATAAAATAGTTTGATGCATCAATAATTTGACATACAAAAATATGTTAAGTTAAGCTCGAGTTGATATTTCCTGGCGTCTCGGCTAATACTTTGGGACAAAAGGGGGCCTACCAAATAGAGCATCCAAGAGGCTCTAAATACGGTAGAGCATAGTTGGCGGAGACTGCAAACACCGCCGAGCTTGCATGCGCAGTGCCTGGCCAGGACCTCCACGCAACATCAACAACAAAACACAAAAATTTAGAAAAAATGAAAAAAAAAGTTAAGCAAGCAACAAAAAACGAAAGCTCACTAAGTTCAGGCAGCAGGAAAAGAAAGGCAAAAAAGAAAAAAAACAAAAAAAACGGGCAAAGCAATAACAGCGAAAGAAAAAGGTAAACAAAGATGAGGCGTTCAAAATGCGATTGCACAACCGTTGTTGTTGACGCACTCGACTTGCCGCACACTTTTTTCTTTCCGCTTATTTTATTTCGGGGCTAGGGAGTCGGGCAGCATCAGCAGTGTTCGGGGAAGGGGAGCAGGCTACCGTACCCACAGTGGGCACACCCTGCTCTCCCTACATGTGCGCGCGTACCCTTCCCCACGCTTTTTCCGTCCTCCACTTTTTTTTTTTTTTTAAGGTTTACCGTTTCTCTTTTTTCCCAACTGCTCTTTCGTTGGGTATCTTCCAGCATGTATGCTGGCTTGGCGGTCCCAGCCAGGCAAGGCAAGCGATGGGCTCGCCATTGGTGCGATCGAATCGCGGGAAAAGCAACGGGCGGCTGGGCTTCATTCGCTATATTGATTGCCCCCCCTCCCCATAGGAGTTGGATACAAAGAGAAAACGCTCCTATAGTATTACGTGTGATTTTCGAGGGGATGTTTGGACCGTTTGATATAAACAATAATTCGAAATACCCGATTCTGATATAACCTGGTTCGACTGTATGTGCCCCCAACGTCTAACGTAGCCGCGCGCTGGGGTTGATGAAGCGCAGGGTACGCACCGAGTTCCTCGCATCGATAAGATTTGGCTACTCCCGTCCTCGCAGCGATTGGGCACGATCCACTTCCTAAATGCGAGTCGAGGCATTGATTGTTACGAGCCCAAATTGAATGCTCGCGCAGTGGTCGAATCCACCGTAAGAGCCGCATTTAAATATCGTCACCGCGTGAATCGCGGAGCTCGATGACGAAATCCTGGAGATCGCATCGTTGACAAGTCCAACAATACAATCCCCAAAACTTCGTCATCAAGTTTTGCGAAGGAAAGTCCATAAACAAAAGATGCCCGCTTTTTTATCCTCAAAATTACGCCGTGACCAAAGAAGCTCCTTGGTCAGAGGCGTTGCGTGCGAGTATAATTGGGTCCCATTAGTGCCAGTAAGCATGCGCAAAGTGAGAAACATTCCTAACCAATATTGTCGCACGGCCTTTTTAGAGGGAAACTCCGGCGGTTTTTTGGGCTAACAGAACTAAGCATGTTTGCCCTAAATTATCCCTAAATTATCCCTAAATGAATTATCCCTAAATTCGAGACAGCTAGTGAGAAAATGGAAAATGAAGGGGATGTCAAAATTAATGTTCAAATTTTTCCAAACACTCCAGTGAGTTGACGTCACGCGTTGTGTAAATTGCACGTCAAGCAGAAGGTTGGAAAGACACACAGTAGAACCTCGTTACTATGTTTTTCGGGAGAACGGGGAAAAAAAACATACGATCTGGAAAAACTTAAAGGGCAACTCTGCTTCATTTTTGTTTTTGAAAAAACAATGCAGTCCTCTTCAGCGTCTCCTAGGAAGATCATATGTCAAACATTACGACCTAGTTCTGTCTAAATGTTTCTTAAATGGTCTGGAAACTTTGCAACTTGCCAAGTTGCCGAAATCGGCTGACTCGAGCGGGAGAATTGAGGCGCTATCAACGGTGCAGTCAAGGCTACGGCGTGGGCGTAGCCAACATTGAGCTAAACGTCAACACCATTGCCCCTTTTTGCTTATCCGGGTCAGAATAACGGGGTGACGCCAGCAACATTTCCTCTTGGCACTTAGCAGTGTCCATGTGATTGGCCTAACACAGGGGGGATTGGTGGCCGAGTGAGCTAATGCGTCTCAGCTCGGAGGGTGGAGTGATATCATGCGCTGCGGAGCCTCCTAGGTTCGATCCCCAGCCAGCAACATTTCCTCTTGGCACTTAGCAGTGTCCATGTGATTGGCCTAACACAGGGGGATTGGTGGCCGAGTGAGCTAATGCGTCTCAGCTCGGAGGGTGGAGTGATATCATGCGCTGCGGAGCCTCCTAGGTTCGATCCCCACTCCCCGCCCATTTCCAAGTGGATGAGTTTCGTACTGGCACGCGTTTGTGTAATCACTACTGCGTGACGCACGTTAGACTCCAGGTTAGCGGTTGTACTGCACTGGCTAAATTTCTCATCTACAGCTAAGAGACGAGTCACCCGTGTAGGCGTACTAGCATCGAGGCTATCTAAACATACGAGCAACACAATTTTAATGCCAAAGCATTAACTGACTGATGGAGCGAGCTGACGTCATCAGTTTGAACCGCGAAAAAGGCTCCTAGTTTCCGCCGCGATCCCAATAGGAGCGATTCGCCTTCGGCTCCATTGGCTGGCGCGCGTCGACGGGGCTCCCATTGGCCGCTGCGCCATGGTGTGATGATGTGAACAGGATATAGAAGAAAAGGAAGACGACATCGCGGATGTGACGGCTCAGGCATGCTCGTGCAGTGCGGTTTTGGGGTTGGACACGGAAGGAACGAACACAACGCCGTGGGCCCCAGCAGCCAAGTAAAGTCCCGGACGGACGTCTCAGGCCCGGGGGCGGCACCAACCAGGCTTGCCGGGGAACCACCGTTGGCACCGAACATCGAGCCCTCGCCACCTGGAAAACGCCTAGGCCATCCGAGTTTCCGACAACACCAGAAGTGCGGCGGCGAGTGAGCAGAACAACCCAGACTTGACTTTGTGTATATATTTTTCGTGGTTACAATAACGTTATTATTCCGATTCTTTTCAAACAATATATTTTTCCTCACATCCACGGTGTCGGAATTCAGAGTCCGTACTTCTTATCATCACACATGGCCTCCGAGATCCCAAAGCGTGCGCATGCTAGTACGCAGCAGATGACAAAGGAAGCGGACAAGCGGCTTGCATGCTTTTGCATTCACAACTCATAAGAAATGCTTAAGTGGACCTCAAGCTCGTTTTATTTTTTTTTTTTATTGGCGTAACACATTTGAGCAGTGCGCTTCTTCGGAGCCGTACGGCCGTCTCGCCGCGATCCCGCCTTTACAGCCGTCTCCAGTGCCGTCGTCGTCTCACCGTTTGTGATCATTGCCTCTCGGAGTTTTGTTCACACTACAGATACTATGTGGGCAGACTGTTGCCGCAGTTGTGCAAACGTCGTCAAATGTCCTAGACACCAAAACACGGTGAAGTGTGCAGTGCAGACGATACTTGCGCCTGGCACGTGCCCGCCCTAATCCCGCCCATTGTTGCGTAGAGGATCACGTGACACCTCAAACCACGTGATAGCCATGTTCTTGGCAGCCTGAGGCCAATGTTGCCAGACGGAGACAAAGTTTCGATTTCTGCTCATGTTTAAAATTAGATTTAACAATATATATTTAATTTTTTGAAAAGCAAATGACAGAGTGCCTTTTACTAGTGCTTTTTAATGTGAAATCACTCATTATCTCGAAATCTTCGGAACTGAGCAGAGTTGCCCTTTAAGGTGGGGACACTACCCAGAAAATAAAGAAAGTTAAATTAGTTTACACTGCATAGTTAATTTTTTATAAATTATTTTCTGTCCACCGAAGCTAAAGAAAAGGTAGGGCTTGGAGCACTCTGAATGCATTTTCCTCCGTTCCACTTTTTGGTATAAATTCCGTTTTAGTCAATCTATCGTTTGATAATGGCAATACAGGGAAGGCTCGTTCTTCACTTTTCCTGACCGAAATGTAATAAGGAATGCGGCTGTGGAATTCTTTTGTCACTTTACGGATGTTTTTTTATAAAAAATGTTGACATTTTGTCGAAAGCACAGAAGACCAAAAGTTGACCAATTTTGCAGAAGAGAAAATTTATAGAAATAAATGACTTCTTAAAAGAAAATCTTTTCATAGCAGCACCCCCTAGGCATTCTGCTACATATCTAGCGAATAAAAATCTTGAATACTGTGACAGTTTTCCGACGAGAGATTAACTAAACAATGTAGGCGTGTTGCTGATAGAAGCTGCTCTAATTTCCTTCGGTAGCCTGCTCAGGGCATCCGCATTCAGCATTTCTTGGCCAGGCTTGTATTGTAGCTTGTAGCGGTAGCTTCCCAAAAGCAGCGCCCATCGTTGAATTCGCGCCGCAGCCATAGCGGGAGTCGGGCGGTCGGATCTCAGCAACCCCAGGAGCGGCTGATGATCCGTGACCAGGGTGAACTCATGTCCAAATAGGTAGTCTCTAAACTTCGTTACGCCGAAGACCAGAGCGAGAGCCTCTCGCTCTAATTGAGAATAATTTCTTTCGGCCGCTGAACGAGTTCTTGATCGAAACCCGATGGGTTTGTCTTCTCCACTTTCTCGGTGAAAAAGAACTGCTCTGATGCCGTACGGTGAGGCGTCGCACTCTAGTCGCAGTTCTTTCGCTGGATCAAAGTGCATTAGCACCTTTGCCGAGCTTTTGCTTTCTGGAACGCCGCATCCTGTGCTTCACCCCACATCCAGCGCGCTCCCTTTTCCAGCAATTTGTAGAGGCTTGTCAACAAGGTTGACATATTGGGAACAAATCTGGCGTAAAACGCCAGCATTCCCACAAAAGACCGCAGCTGGCTTACGTTCTTAGGCCGCGGTGCTTGCACAATGGCTTCCACTTTCGTTTCTAGTGGATGGAGGCCCTGTCCGTCAATACGGTGTCCGAGGTACGTAACCTCCCGTTCTTTGAACCTGCACTTGTCTTTCCAGAGTTTCACGCCGCGATTCCTGAAACGTTGTAGAAGTGCTCTCAACTGTGAGGCATTGCCATCAGCTCGTTCGGACAATATCACGTCGTCCAGGTATGCCTGCACGCCTTTTAGTCCTCGGAGCATGGTCTCCATCGTCCGCTGAAATATCGCCGGCGCCGATGATATTCCGAAAGGCAAGCGGTTGTAGCAGAAGAGCCCACGGTGTGTGTTGATCACAGCCATCTTCTTCGATGCGTCGTCAAGGGCTACTTGGTTGTACGCATCGCGTAGATCCAAGGTGCTAAAGCAATCGCCGCCGTTCAGACATGCGAACAGATCCTCGTTCCTTTGTACAGGCAGCGGTTACCTTCGTGCTCTCGGCTTCCACAGTGCTCACAAACCCTTGTATGTTGTTGTCGTGGGCGAAATTTTTCGGACCTCTTTCCTTGGACCTTCATCCTGAGGACTTCCGAGGGTTCATCCCGAGTCATTCTTTTGACGTCCAATTCAGCAGCTTCAGCCGCTACGGCTAGAGCTTCTGCATCTGCTAATGTCAGTTCCATTTCTGACAGCAGTTGCTTCTGAAGGTTCTTTGACCGCACGCCACAGACGATCCTGTCTCTCAGCATTCTGTCCAACATCGTCGAAAAATTGCAGTTATCCGCTATTCTGCGGATTTCGACTATGAATTCGTGAATCGACTCTCCCTCTTTTTGACAACGATTGAAAAAACTAAAGCTCTCAGATATTTCGTTTGGCTTCGGATCGTAGAGCGCATCTAGAACTGCTACCACCTTAGCGTACGTTAGAGCATTAGGTTTTCGTGGAGCCACTCTTCCACAGAGTACTCGAACTGTTTTGGTACCTAGTGCTGCTACGAGCAATGCTCGTCTCTTCGCGTCATTTGTAACCTCATTTCCCTCGAAGTAAGCCTCTACCTTGATGAGGTACGCACTCCATTTGTCCTTGTCTTCGTCAAACTCTGGTAGCTGGTGATTCATCTTTGAAAAACCCGCAGACTGGTGCGCTCTTAGGATGGACGAAGGATCCCCCTTGCTGTGGGTGTCTTCATTGTCCTGGCTCGTCGCCACTGTTATAAACCAAGACTCCGGAGCCGACGAGACAATATGGAGACGTGTAGCGGTTTCAGAACACAGCAGTCTTCTTCTTTATTTCCCACGCGGCTCCTTCTGTCGCGAGGACCCACTCCGTAAATATGAAAGATCATCGACTAGTTTATAACAGAATCAAATATCGAGCACCGTAATATCCTGAGTCATCGCCCATCTCTGAGACATTGCACACCCCACTTTTGGGGTCAAAATTGATTTCCGAAAATTACAGAGTGACCACCCACCTCTACAAATACCACAACGCGGACTCCGCGGTCCACGAACATTCATCCTACCCGAATGACGCAGCCACAGACCTTACGGTGGAGGGCGTCCGAGACAAAGTAAAACGAAGGGGGGAAGACACTTCACTTTCTTCACGCATTTCCTCCCCGATTCTCGTTACCCCGAAGTCGGGGAACATGCGTGCAATTATAAAACGATGAAGATAACAAAAAAAAAAATTGTTTTGCTTATAAAAAATTTGTTTGAACAAAGAAAAAAAAGCGAGTCGGAAAAATATTCTGGAATGGAATATAATGAAAATGGAAAAATATGGAATATAAATATTCCATATTTTATGGAATATAATCCGTAAAATATGAAATATATTAAAATATTCCATATTCTGGAATGTAACTGCGGAGTGTAAGGTCAAAGTCCGTCTCCATTAGAATCACAGTGAACCTGCTCCTTCTCCGAATACATTGCAATCGCGGTTGGTAAGGCTGTGCATTGTTTGAGGCAAAGGGAACGGGTAAATAAGGATTTGCTGGAACGCCGCACAGACGTTTGTAAAGCGTCCCATTTCGCGTCCCATTTTGAGCTCCGTGTTTGCGGTGTTGTCCACACCACGCAGCAACACCGCCTCAACCCGCATTGACAGCACATCGCGCACGGACGCACGCATGTACCTATGCAGGAAACGAGAGAGTTGCACAAGAGCCCGCTTGCTCCTTGCGATTGACAAGGCACCCAACTTGGCCCGATGCCAAAGTATCTGCCAACACGATCGCCGGCTTTCCCGCTTCCCTAGCATCGCTCTTCCTCGCTTCCTTCACCCACTCGCTCGCTCGTTCCGCCTGGTTGGTTTTTCTATTTCCTCGTTTAGTTTTTTTTCTTCTTGAAAACACGGCACAGTTAGAAACGTGCTTTCACGGAACAAACATTCGTGCTGTAGGCCAATCGGCGATGTTCATCGCACGCGTACAAGTAACAGACTTTGTTATGGAAAAACATTCTTTCGTGAGCATTTCTTCCATAAAACAATGAAACTAATTCGAGTTTTGAGTTTAATGTATCTCTGGCGCAACCGCTCTAAATATGTGCAAAAAAATTGGTTATTTTGTTTTTAGCTCTTTCTATATTTTTTGTTCGTACCCACGGAGACACGGCCCATCCCACTCTTTTTATGAATCTCGGACGGCAGGGGGGTGGCCGATGACTCGGGATAATACGGTAGTTTCCCCGAGCCTTTCACTAATGTTGCACCAAAGAACTATAAACATCTACCTGAACTCGCGAAGGTTATTACCAAACTTCCACTCGCCCATTTCTAAGGTAACTTAATTTTAAGCTACTATCTGTATTTACAGACTGTGACCTTAGAAAATCCAATGCCTAACTTGGGATGGCAAGTAAATGACGGATCTAACATAAAAGTAAACTTAGAGATGCCTAGCAATATACCTAATTGAGGGAACTAATAAATTTTCAAGCTATAGTTCCTAGCCAGACTATAGTTTTGGGTGTACTCTGCGAGCCAAAAATTCATTCATCTTTTTTTTTTTCTTTGTGGGGGAGAAGCACAGTTGTGGAATGTTTTTAGAGGCAAACACCCACTTTTTTGCTGTCTCGTCAATATGGACCCCGTTAATATGGATAACCCGCTATATGGACACCACTTTCGGGGACAAACTGGGAAAATTTTTTTGTCTCGTTATTATGGACAATCACATTATGGATGATTTTTTCCGGGAACGGAGTTTTCCATATTAACGAGACATCACTGTACAGTAAAACCTCGTTAATTCAACCCCCGCTAATTCGGAAATTCGAATAATTTGAACTGCCGATCCGGTCCCGTCAAACGTGCGCATTAGTCAATGGCAGAAAACGCTCATTATTTCGGAGGGAATGCGGCGCGCTATGGATAATTCGGACAAATTCGGCAGGTGGCACTAGTTACCATCCGTTCCAAAGGGTATGACCGCTATCCATC
>JABSTQ010007954.1:0-22965 GCA_013358835.2 Ixodes persulcatus | reverse complement strand
AAACGTGCACCTTTCGACTTTCACGCTGCTAGGGAATAGATTTCGCCGACTATTCCTGCTCGTGCAATGGGCCGGTCTACTCCGGCACTCGTTCAGAGCCGGAAATGCGGCCCTCTGTTGCGTTGCTAGACATTGCATCGATCATCAACAAAGTCCACATCAAGCTGACTTCTGCCTAACACGTTACAACTAACGCCGTTTGTGGTGACTCGCTGCCATTTTCTCTAACAAGGCAGCGAATTTGTTACTTGCTTCGCAACAAGAGCTAGTAAGAAATTAGAGCTTCTTTTTCAGCGGAAAAAAGTAAGCGTATTTGGTTACATTTTTCAGACGAACGTCAACGTCGTTATCCACGGGACTGGGCCCGTGTTTTATTCAGAATTCAAATATGTCAGATACACAAACGAGCGAAGTAGTAATACACTAAGCTGAACATTATAAACGAATCTTTTGCTGAGCGATCGCCGCTCGAGTTTCGGGTTCCAACAAGCCATGACTCACCGCGTCGACTCAACCGCACTGTTGCTAATAATTGCCCCTCGCAACCCTGAAAAGAAACAAGGTTTCTTCGCTCACAATTTTTCGAATTCATTAATATTTTTATTGGTTATCTAGTTTATAGATTGGCGTTATTCTAACTTGAAACGTAACAAAGAGGGTAACTCTCGATACTTTTAGAATAAAATAACGCCTTCCCTTTGAGCCTCAGTGGCCAGTAAAATACAGAGGCCTTTTGACAAGTTCGGTAAATATATGTGAAATGCGCCACTGTTTATTTGGTGAAGTAAAAACTTGCGATTACCACTCCTCAAACTAACTCAGGTCAGATCTCAGCCAGAAGTGACGCGTTGCTCCCGTTCGACAGACTTTGTAAATGGGCAAAATTACAGTGGCCACAAAGTGGGAAAAAGTCGTTTCGTGCAGTGAACAGACATTTCCATTTCACAAAGAGCACGACGGCTCAACGCCCAGTTGGATTAAGTTTACTGGGGCCTTAATGATTGAAGACTGTATTTCTGGATAGAGGAGTTCAAACGTAGTCTGTCCTGCAAGTTGAAGTGCTCTCCGGGCATCACAAATTAACCCAGTTTACACAATGTCCTGAACCAACGTTACTAAACCACTCAGTTGGGAAACTGCCATAGAGACTGCTCTGAAAAAGTGTCCCCGATTTGTCCTCGAGCACCCAGCTAATGACGAACACAACGCCATCATTTCTCCCGCAGCGGCCGTTTGAGGAACCGCACGTTACTTCCATTTTGGCTTTAATTGGCCATTTCGGCGCCGAAACAGATACATTGGAAGACGCTACAGGGGCGCCACCCCCATCTCCCCAGCGGACGCGCCGCGCACACTACCGAAGTTATAATGCACCTAGGTCGGGACTCGCTACCTTAAAGGGGCCATGAAACGAATTTTAGGTTGGGATGAATGATTTTAAATTGGGACTTTACTAATCGCATATCGTTTAGTTGGCCAAAAGAAAGAGGCGAGAAAGTCAAAAGTCAGCTTTTCGGTACGAACATTTGAAAATATAGCGGACTATTTTGTACCTTCTTGCCTTCGAAAGCTCTCCGCTTTTTCACTATGATACATCCGCGGTTCCAAAAGCGCGTCACCGGCGCCAAACTGACGTCAGCAGAGCCCAGCTCACGCATTGGACACGAGAACCGCGTCACTCGGACGTATGCGCTCGTCAACAATCAATCCGTCGACGAATATTTGGATTCGCGTTCGTGGCCAATGAGTGCCCTGACGGAACTTATTGTCACTGGGGAATGACAAGTTCTATGGTGTGCATAAAAAGCACGGTGGAAGCTAGGAGTCATAGCACCGGTGCCGAAGGAATGTCACGACCACGTGATTTCACAATTCGCATTTGAGTTGAGGATTAAAGCTAAGGAGGAAGAAGTAGGAAAATCGTTTCATGACCCCTTGAAAGCACCGCTGAGGCATGGTTGTATAAAAACAATATTAATTGTGCCGCAAAACCTTGCAAACTAAAGATTTTAAAAACATCACGCGCCCTTCATGTTGTACTAAACTCCAATAAATTTCATACAAAAAGAGTCTTTTCCGTTCGACGGCGAGTTTCCCAACTGAGTGTTTTAGTAACGTTGTCCTGAACATACAATTGCACATGGCAGAAGTGCGCGCGCGATGGCTGCCGGAATAGGCCGATCCCACCAGCCATTTTCGTCGCGCCACCGCTGCCGGCATGCATCGTTGGAGTCCTTCTGCACGCGCGACAAACCCGTTGCGGGTCTGCACGACGAGACAACAAAAGCTCTCTCGTGCAGTGCGCCTGCCTTTTGTGAACTACAGTTAAGGCCGGTTCAGACACTTGCGTTTGAGTGCGTTTGACTGCGTTGCGTCGAGTACCGAAAGCGAGTCACCGGCACATCTATGCTTCGTATGAAGCGTGGAACCCAATTCAAAGAATGATCTTGGCGCGTGATATAAGCAGCAGGGATGTCCTGGTTTCTCGCAGCCGCAACGCAGTCAAACGCAGTCAAACGCAACTGTCTGAACCAGGCTTTAGGGTGACGTCACGCTTCCTTGGACCGCTAGACGCCATATTTGAGGGCGATGTTTAGAGCGCATACTCAGAACGAGCTTACATTAATTCGCGACTCCAGCGACTTATAGGGGACGCCACTATCGGGAAAATATGGCGGTCGAATCCAGGTCGTGCCGTGCCATGTGCCAGCTCAACGCGCAACGCTGGGGCACCAGCAATTAAGCATTGGACTCAAAATTGGTTCCCCCGCGTTTTATCTTCCACGTTTCGAACCTGCGGCGATATGTTGGTGTAAGCGAACTTCCAGAGGCTGGACTTTCTTCGAGGAAACGAGGAAAGGACTGCCCACTGTCCTTCCACGGTGCTGATGAACGTTGATAAACGCAGAATGTCTGGCTCACGCGGTTACATAGGTCGCGTGCAGAGCAACCTGGGTCACAAGGCGATACTACGGTTACGACACAGCCACCGGTAGAACTGTTCTGTCGCGCAAACCACCGGCAACATGTAAACACGGAAGCCAGAAGAGACTAGCAGATATCGCGAAGGGACGTGTTCCGGCCAGTTCAGTGTTTTCCCGATAGGTGCCGTTCGTTTCGCTGGAGTCGCGAATAGGCTGCTAAGACCGGCAATCTTGACCGTGCAGACTGCACGTTGCAAACAAACTGTGGAAGTTCGCCGTCAGCACGCGCTCAGCAGTCACACACACATCGATAGCCGCCAGGAAATACCCCTATTGCTGTCTGTCGACCAGAATTGTATATTGAGAGAGTTTGGCCATTCATTTGGAAGTATAGACCTTTCCAAAAACGAGCTTCTGGCCGGTACCATTTTGAGCGTTCGTGCGTATGGCGCGTGCTTTGCTCGCTTTCCGAAGCGACGACCACGCAGGTGCTGGGCTGTGAAGATCGCACGCTGGACTGTGATTTTGTAAACATTGGAAAGGTCTATAGGAGGCAGCGGCGGCGGCATGAAGTGTACACCACGCTAAGAATTGTCTTCATTACGCACAGGCTCGGCATCCAGAGGTTGAAGATTTCGACCACCGTGCTGATATCGTCGCCTGGCTATCGCTGCAACAGGCTGCCTCGTGTCCCTGTGGTCTTCAGGCCCGGCTGCATCCTCATTGAACGCAAGAGAGTGACGTCATCGTGAAGAACGAAGAAAAGAGCCTGCGGAAGACGGCTGCGGTCTTTGGCAGCGGCGGCGGCATGGAGTGTACACCACGCTAAGAATTGTCTTCATTACGCACAGGCTCGGCATCCAGAGGTTGAAGATTTCGACCACCGTGCTGATATCGTCGCCTGGCTATCGCTGCAACAGGCTGCCTCGTGTCCCTGTGGTCTTCAGGCCCGGCTGCATCCTCATTGGACGCAAGAGAGTGACGTCATCGTGAAGAACGAAGAAAAGAGCCTGCGGAAGACGGCTGCGGTCTTTGGCAGCGGCGGCGGCATGGAGTGTACACCACGCTAAGAATTGTCTTCATTACGCACAGGTTGGTTCTTTTTGCATACTAGTGTGTGTTCCGAACTTTTTTTTTTTACTTCCTTGCTGCTGCCGCTGCTGCCATATTGTTGTTCGCTGTTGGCTTTGATGTACGAACATGACATGCTTGGTGTGTAACGAATCGTTACCAGAGGATAAGTTTTATCTGACTTGTGTGGACTGCAAATACCAGTATCACACTGGTGATTGTTCTGGCGTTACCAAGACAGAATACAGGTCAAAAGGTGCATCTTTCCGCCAGGTCTGGCAGTGTCGAACGTGCTCCACGGCAAGGGCACGAGGAAGCCAACGCGAGGAAGAAATAAACGAAGAGATCGGTGTGGCGAGCATGCTTACTGCAATAGACCCCTTTCGAAATTCCCGTGCCGATTATTAGAAGGTCGGAACCCCTGCACAATGGTGGAACAACACACATCGTGACACGTGCAAGTCATTCCATAAGATATCGAACGTCAGAGCGCAGTCAGGGCTAGGAGTAGACGAGCCAATCAAACAGCGTCGAAAGTGCAACGTCACTGCGCTCATCGCCTTTTACTGTGGGTCTGTTTTTTCTTCTGCTTCAACCAAACGCATAAAGTGTGCCGTGACGTTGCGGCTTTAGTCCGCCATTGTGCAGGGATTCCACAGCTGCCAACAGAGGGCAGAATTTCGAAAGGGGTCTATAAACAAAAACCTGAACAGTCTTCTAAGCCTCAGGGAGACAGTGGTTGGCATCGAGAGCTCTGTTCAAATGATGTCTAGACAATACGATGACCTAATGGTACACGTCAAAAATCAAGACAAAGAAATGAAGGACCTAAAAAAATGCGTAGTTAACATTGAACAAGCTGAGGCGGCTTCTAATGAAGAAATGAAGTCACTCAGTGCTGAAGTGAACGAATTGGAATGGCGCAGCAGGCAACTTAACCTCGAGGTACATGGCGTCCCGTATTCAGAAAAGGAGGACCTGCTTGCCAAGCTAAATGAGGTGGCCCAAATGATTGATGTGCGATCACTGACTATAAATGAGGGTACTGCCGTTCACAGACTTACCGCTAAGCCAGATAAAGTACCTGTTATCATTGTAAGATTTTTGAGGCAGACTACTCGCAATCAGTGGTTGCACAACAAGAAAAAACTTGATCGAGACAACATCTATTTACTGGAAAATATGACAAAGCAGAACAAAGCACTACTGTGGACGACAAAAGAATGGGCGAAAGAGAAGTCTTATCAGTTTGCTTGGCATGTGAATGGCAAAATTCTCGTGAGACGAAAGGCAGGTGATCGGGCGGTTGTGATTGAGTCTGCAGATGCTCTGCTCAAACTGCGTTAGATGTCACGTGAAAGATTAAAAGAAGGATCCATCTTTTGTAATGCTTTATCATGATAATGTGCTTCCTCGGGACCTGAAACAGCTTCTTGGTCACGAGGACGAGTGTTTTTTAAATGTTTTCACGTTAATGCACAATCTGCTAAAAATAAAGCGCTTAGTCTAGAAGTTCTTTTTGCACAGTTTCAATTTTCATTCGATATAAGAATGCTAACCGAAACGTGGTATGCAACAGAAACCGAAGTACTTCAAATGCCATTTACTCCAGTTACGTTTTGAATCGCACATCTCGTCGCGGGGGAGGTGTGTGTTTACTTGTAAATAAATCAATAAAATGTGAACTTTGGGCTGATTATTGCTGTATCACTCAAGACTATGAAGTGCTTTCTGTGAGAACAGGGAATACTGTTATAAGTGTCCTTTATCGACCACCAGATGGCCGCAGTATTTTCTTCTTTCAGTTTTGCGAGCGGTTTTTACAGGTCGTAAATGATAACCATTAAGATTTAATTTTGGGGAGAGACTTCAATATCGATATGTTGAAAGATAGCGCTTGTAGGCGTGAATTTAATATTTTAATCGAAACAAACGGATGTGTCAGCGTTATTGAATCTCCCACTCGAGTCACAGTGCGTAGTGAAACAATGATAGATCTTTTTATTACGAACGCACAGCCTGATAAGATTACATCCGGAACGCTAAGTTATGATATTAGTGACCACCTTCCAATATTCCTATGCTTAAATACCAAACCATATAAAAACGTTAGAAACACGGGAACATTTGTATTTCAAGACATAACAAACGACAGATTAAATGCTTTTAAAGCAGATATCTCTGAAATTAATTGGAGCCCAATATACAACTGCGAGGATGTTAATCTTGCGTATAATACATTTTTGGGGGAAGTTACAACTATCTACAATCGTCATTTTCCTTGGAAAACCTTGAAAGTGTCTAAAAAGATCCGCAAGCCATAGATAACGCCTGAATTGTTGAAGAAAATTGAGAAAAAAAAATATGCTATACCAGAAATTTCTTAAAACAAGAGAACCGTCTCAGCTTTTAAGTTTTAAGGTATATCGAAATCAATTAACAAAAATACTACGAAAAGCTAAGACAGTGTATCATACAAACTCTTTTTCAGGCGCAATCTACACGTGCGGATGTGATATGGAGGAAATTAAACTCAGTTTTAAATCGCGTTCCAAATCGGCAGCCTGTAGATAGCATTGTCCATGAAGGGGTGTACTTGGATGGTAGTTCTTTAGCTAACACTTTCAGTGACTACTTTGCGGGCTTAGTTAGTGACAATACTACCACAGATGCGTTTTGCAGTTACTTAGAGTATAGTAATAACCATTCTATTTTTCTTGAACCCGTCACAAGTTCTGAGGTTTGCTCCGTCTTTATGCAACTGAAAAATAGCAGTAGTTGTGACTGTGATAATTTGCAAATTCGACCTATTAAATACATACTTGACTTGGTAGCACCCTGTCTGTGTCACATTTTCAATCTGTCCTTAACAACGGGGTTATTTCCTGAAAAGATGCAGATGGCGAAAGTGGCAGTGTTACATAAAAAGGGTGATACAAATATTCTCAGCAACTACCGACCCCTTTCTATCCTCCCGTTATTCTCCAAAGGCCTAGAAAAAATAATACATACTCGTCTAGTTCAATTTTCTGATAAGCATAACCTGCTGACTCCCGCTCAATTTGGTTTTAGAAAAGGTCGATCGACCGAATTAGCATTACTAGAGCAAAAAGAATATATTTTGAAAAATTTCGAGGAAAAAAAGCAGGTTCTGGGTGTATTCGTGGACTTCACGAAAGCCTTCGATTTTATCAACCATAATATCTTGCTTAAAACATTTGAGCGTTATGGTGTCCGCGGGTTACCTTTAGAACTTCTACGCTCCTACTTGCGACACCGTTGCCAATATGTTTCTATTGGCCAATTCTCTTCTGACGTTAAACCTATTCACTCAGGTGTCCCACAGGGGAGCATTCTTGGACCGTTTCTTTTTAATATGTACATTAATGACATTTTAAACATAAGTCCTGCAAAATTTGTCATATATGCCGACGACAGTAGCCTATTCTTTTCATCAGATAATAGCGATGATCTTGTCACAATCGCCAATGACACTTTGTCCAAACTTGGGGCATGGGCAAAAGATAACTACTTAAAAATTAATACTGATAAAGCTAAAGCTATCATATTTCGACCCAAGAATAAGTGCGTAAATCTAACGGGAAGGATTGTGCTTGACTCTAGGCCAATTGAAATTGTCAGTAATTTTAAAAGTCTTGGAGTCATATTTTCGGAACATATGTTGTGGGACAGTCACATTAACCACTTACTTGCAAAATTATCTACCATCATAGGTCTGACATTCCGTAATGGCAAAACACTCCCAGTCAGTGTGAAGCTATTAATTTGCAATTCTTTATTCTATTCTCATCTGAGCTACTGCAACCACGTCTGGGGTAACACCACTTTCACAAACCTGCAAAAATTATTTTTACTGCAGAAAAAAATGGTTAGAATAATATGCAACCTGCCTTATGATTTCCATACAGGCAGTTTGTTTAAGAAGTTTAGCTTATTAAAAATTCATAGCCTTTATGAATACAGATTGATTTTGAGCTTAAAATCAGAGAAACGGAAACATTATAAATCGTTGTCAACTCTAGCGGCATTGACACCAAATCTACACTTTCACTTAACTAGACACATGGAGCATTGGAAGGTTGTGTACTGTTCTACTAATTATGGTAGGCAAATGCTGCGATATACCATACCAAAACTGTTAAATTTCCTTCTAGAAAAAGAAATTTGTATTGACACTATCTCCTTCAAGGCTTTGCGTTCTCTTTATCTGTAGCAGTGATTTACCTCCCCCACTCAAATTATTCTTTAAATTTGTTTATGCTATATAGAATGCACTCTTTTTGTGTTTTTCGGATTTTTTTCTGCAACGACTGTGCATGCCATCTATTTAGGTGATTAATAACTGTTTTGTAATCTCGTGCATATAGATATATATATATATATTTGTTTTTGTTTATTTTCTGCTGCAATGCCAATGTACGGGGCCGAGGGCTGGTCAAGCCTCCTTTGAGGCTTTTACCCTTTGCTCCACCATGCTTCATGAAAAATAAACTATTATTATTATTATTAAATGAGGAGGCGCCATTGGCTGAGAGCGGGCTGGGCGTGTTCCAGGGCATCTTCACAGATTCGAATGGGGCCAGCCAGAAGCCGCGAATAATGCCCTGGCGGTGGTCGCGATAAACAAAATTAGTAAGTGCGTCAGAGTAACTCTCGGTGATTGAAAATATAGTGCACGTGATTTTTTGATCGCGGTTATGCAAAATCGAGTTCTAGGAGAACGATCGATGTGATCCGTACGCCAGGCACCGAGGGACGTAAAAATGCCGTCCGAGTGGTCAGACTTCGACCGAGCAAAAAAGGAGTTCGAGTGGCACATTCGATTCTTACATCTTTTTGCACGATCATAATCTAAACATTACGTGCACTATAGTTTTAACCAGACATGTACAAATTACTCAAAAAAGGTAGTTAAGTTAAGTTACTGAGTATCGACGCCAAAAGTTAATTGGAGTAGAGTAGAAATTACACATTTGTAATAGTAATTGAGTAAACTACTAACTACTGTAAAAAAGTAGCAAGTTACTTTGAAGTTACTTTCGAAGTTACTTTTTTATATTTTGGTGGTAGCAAAATGAACAGCAGTTTTGATTCGTGAAAAACCCTGCGAGCCTGAAATAAATGCAGTCATTTTATGACTCGAGTTTTCACCAAAATAGTTTATTTACTCGCAGAAGCAATTTACTTTCGAAGTTATTGATAGGAGAGTTTTCGCCTTTTCCTACTAACGACGTCCCCAGCTAAGCTAAAAAGACGTTCCACCGACGCGCTGGATGGAACGGCAGCGTTGAGTTTGAGAAGCAGGCTGTGCAGGATCGGGTAAGCGAGTGTTGGCATCTTAGGTGTCCATGACAAAACATGTGAGGTTTGCCTCGTTTGGGGGGTTGTATAACAAACTCTCCTCCTTTTGTCTTTTTCTTCGGCAAGTTGAGATTGTTATGATTGGCCCCTCTTTATTCCCACGACGTTCGGAGAGTATACGCTGAGCGAGTGCACCTGTCCGTCAAGGGTTCAAGTCTCACGCCACGACGATGAGATCATTCGGACGACTGCGCGTATCGTTGCAGTGCTAGTGCTACGCTACAAAAAAAAAATGTTTTTTTTTATTTAACAGAAGATAAAACGAAGTATACTTCGCCGCTGACGCCGGGTCCAATAAAAGGAACTCCCAAGGGTGACTCGCAACCCTCGCCGGCGACTACGGTATCCTGACGCGCCTGACACGCCTGACAAGTAAATCGTTTTCAACAAAGAGGAGGTCTCCCTGTCGTGGAAGGTCGGAAGGGCTCGAAGGATTACGTGAACAAGCATTGACGCTCGTACAGTTGCAGCTGGAAGCGGGAATGTGCTCCCATGAACGGATTATCCGTGTCTGTGTTTTTGTGCAGTGGAGTCCGGCTGTGCAAGCGAGTTTTCGCTGACGACGAGGCGACGATGGGAACAGGCGCCCAGCTGCGAGGTCATGCCAGTGGCGCCTCCTGTAGAACCCCCAAACCGCCTGAGTCAGAACTCACAAAGGGCAGGCAACATGAAAACAACAACCTTCGGAGTCTTTGCTTGCACGGTTGAAGCTGAAGGCGCGACACCTGCGTGCATTACCGGATTAGGTCAATACCCGACAAAGGCTTGTTAAGCATCTCTTCCTGCCTTCGTGCGCATCGGTGTTATGTTTTGGCTGCTCATCGCCACCTTGGCCCAAGGACGCCTGTGATGCATTTTCTACGGCTGCGAGGGGGCCCCTTGTTCGGGAAGGCCGCTTCATCTGCCGGCGATTTCGAAAGTACTTAGTAATTTGAGTAGAAGTTACCTGAAAAATGTAGTTAAAGTAAACTACTAATTACCCAAATAAAGTTGTAATTGAAAGTTACCAAGTTACTCGGAAAAGTAGTTAAACTACTGTAGTTTGAGTAGAGTAGTTGAACTACGTCCAAGTCTGGTTTTAACCATGAAGAGTTATTCCATCTAACTCTTCCGCACTTATTAAAATTATTTCTCGCAACCACCGCTAGGGGATTATTTTCGGCTTCTGGTTGGCCAAGAAAGTAGGTCACGCCTTCTATCTGTGTCTCGTGCACGCCCTGGCACAGCCTGCTCCTCCCATTGACCAAACTGTGAAACCATCAACGTACTGGAGACAACATTTCAATGCGGTGTTTGGCGATGTTTATTCGGAATCCGCGGGATTTCCTACGCCTATTCTTGAACGTGAATAAAAGTTGGGTCAGCAGTACCCACCTGAGTCAAAGCAACAAAAAGTGGACAATGACAGGTGAACGTGAGCTAGCGAAGAGGGCTAGGACCGTTTTGTCAGCTGGAAACGTGATGACCACTGTTTTCTGGGAGACTCACAGAATCATCTTAATTTAATTCTTGGAGAAATGCAAAACAATAACAGGAGCCTATTATGCAACATTATTTGACCGTTAGCCAAAAGAGTTAAATAAAAAGAACAGCCAAGATTCGCGCATAAAATGTGCTCTTTCACCAAGACAACGCGCCACGCCTCAAATCGAGCGTTAAAATGTCAATGTTCCTCAAATTAGGATACAAATTGATTCCTCATCCACCCTATAATAATTGGGGTTGTGTGGATATTTATACAGCGAGTCGTTGGTCAGCCATTTTTAATGTTGCGACGAGTCACTCGCTGTAGATGAGCAATTTAGCCAGTGCAGTACAACCGCTAACCTGGGGTCTTTAACGTGCACCACGCAGTAGTGATACACGACCGCACGCCGGTACGATGCTCATCCAGATCGAAACGGGCAGGGGTGGGGATTTAACCCAGGATCCCTGGGTTCTGCAGCGCGAGCTTTCGCTCCACGTGCTCCGAGCTGGTGTGCGCTAGCCCACTCGGCCACCGATCCCCCCCATCCACCCTATTATTTGGACTCTACGTGCGACTACTTCCTCTTCTCAACTTTGAAAATCTAGCATGGTGGAAAGAAGGCCTCTTAAGTGATGACGTCCCAACATGGAGCTCCGCTCCAAAGAAACCGTAGCTAGGGCCGTCGTCATGGACGCATGAGGGTTGGACGTGAGGTTCGAAATTGTCTGATGAAAAAGTAAATATTTTTTTTTGTAAGCATTGTGTCTTCTCAGTATCGAATCATGGAGAGTTTTTCGATAGTCTCAGTACCCTAAAGCGATGACAAAAGCCCTTAATAAAGCTTCACAACCGATTCTGCCTTGCTAGCACTCGACACGATGACTTCGCGGGTTCAGTGGTTCTTCCAGAGAGAGTGCGCGACTGCGTTGAATGAAGTTGGGGACGATAGACGAAACTTCTATTCTCGGGCTCAACTTTCTGTGGGGTTTCGAAAGCGTGGAGTGCCCGTGCACAGCTTTGATCGACGCTCGGGGTGTGCGAACGCGCGAACGCCTTCCCGTGGAGCTCGCTTCCGCAATATTTGAGAAGGCGAAAACACTGTGAAGCCAAAACACGTACGACGACGAAGTGAAGTGTATTAAGGTCAATGTGGAGGCCAGCACAGATTTCAAGGATTTCTGACAGCACAGTTCTTCAGTGCACATTTGAAGCATCAAACGAACTGTTCGTAACATGTATGTGTAGATTACCACGTGCATGATCGAGAAAGAACGCTTTCTCCTTTACCCCGCACCTCCACGAAAAACGTCGCGGATGGAAAAGGCCCGACTAGCTTATTTAGTGGCACTAGGCCCGACGAACGTAAACTGAAAACAGAGGTTTCATCGGCGAACTTGTGCCAGAAACAAAAGAAGGGCATCGAAACTGCAGCAGAGTACGTCGCGGCGGCGGCATGACAGCTGGCTGGAGCCAAAGTGAATGTGCCTCGACGTCGGGAAAGTCTGAGTGAGTCGGCAAAACTCACGCTCGACTCCTCATCTATAGGGTGTTCCAAGTCACCAGGCTCGATCTAAAATGGACCGTAAAAACCGACGCCTGCACGTAACAATCTCAACTTTTCGTCAAACGTGTATTTCACAGGTCGTTTTTTTCTTGTAAAATTACAAAGACTAGTTCTCTTTCTATAAAAAATTAAGGCCAAGAAACTTGCCAGGGTCTACGGCGGGCAGCGACGCAGACGACAAGGGTTCAGTAGCGGGGTGTGATTGGCGTCTCGCGACCAACGTGGTTTATTAAAATGAATATAACCTTTTTGAAATGTACCTTCGCTTAAAAAATAAATACGGACAATAAAAGCAAGACCTGAAGTGAAAAAATACGTGTCTGCATAACGACGGCCCTTTTGCTGCAAACGGATTTCGTCTACGTGTCGTCTGCTTTCTTTCGCTGGTCGGCTGCACCTTCGGACGCTGCTCCCGAAGCCATCTATCAATGCGAACGCCAAACACACCCCACTACTGAACCCCTGTTGTCTGCGTCACTGCCCGCCATAGAGCCTGGCAAGTTTCTTGGTCTTATTTTTTACAGAAAGAGAACTACGCTTTGTAATTTTACAAGAAAAAACCGACCTGTGAATTACACATTTGACAAAAAGTTTAGATTGCTACGTGCAGGCGTCGATTTTTCCGATTCATTTTAGGTCGAGCCTAGCTGGTGACTTGGACCACCCTATACTACACTCGGCATCTCGAACATTCGACCTGGAAGGTTCCAGACTGACTAGGCAAGGTCACTCCGGCCTCCTCATCTTTTACACTTCGGGTTAAGAGTTAACACGACACTTTTAGATGTAAGAAGCGTTCTTACTCGGTCATGCACGCGGCAATATAACTTGCCCGATGTAATTATCTATCTCCTTCGCTATTTGGGGTCCTACTAAAAACTGAAGAACCTGTATAAATGTTTCTCAGTGTGATTATTACAAGAAGGTACAATGCACACACCCATAGTGTGGTGCTCAAAAAACAAAGTTTGGGGTCGCAAAATGCTCATGTTAGAGTAATAATAATTGCTTCTTCGTTACAGCGCACGTCAACTGCAAAATTAAACAGAGGGCACGATGCTGCTTTGATATCATGGTCTAAACAGATGCTTTTTCTCGCTGCATTTCTAGCAGACCTCCATGTGCGTGACGATTTTCGTCAGATAGAGTCGTATCGCACGCAAATACAATTATTTTTTTATAACCTTGGTGAGTTTTCGTAGGCCTGCCATGTTTCAAATAATTACAAAATCAAAATCGTACCATTATGTAAACGATTCATACTGTTGCAGACGGCATACTTCAGTCATTCCGTGTGCATTCGGCATGTGTATGTCGTCTGCAGCAGGCAGCTGCAGAGACGTCTCTAGGACCGAAAGTTGTTGTCGCAAATAGTTCAGAAACAGCCGACTCCCAGAAAACTACTGTCGTGTGAAATCGAGGCTTCCTATATCTTTGTTGTGAAAAACCCGAGACTGAGGTATTGACAGACGACGACAAAAAAGAGAAAGAGAACGTTTGAGACGTTCTTCTTCTCTTTCTTGTCGTCTGTCAATACCCCAGTCTCGGGTTTTTCACAAAAAAATGTTTAATTTACACCAGCTCACTTGCGCCCTTACGTTCTGTTCCCTCTATCTATTATTTTAAGACGTTTAAATTCCACGTCCAATTTTCGACCGATCGTTCTTTCGAAGCGAAATTCAGTCCCATGTATTCGTCTATAACAACGCCCCAGCAACGGTTTGTTTCGAGCAGTCACGTCATACCTACGGGGTCAATGCCATCGCCGCCGTCAATGCGTATTTTGAAGTAGTAGTAGGCAACCTTTAATTGCGCCCAGAAAGACTAAGCGATTGGTCGGAGACCCATCTAGGAGTCCCCTCCCAATCACCTCTTAGGCGACGGCCAGAATCCCTTGGACTCCAGCGGCGTCCTCGGCCAGTTGGACGACTTGTTCCTGCACCTTAAGGTCGGTGCAGAGAAGAACAGCTTCCCAGCTCTCTTGGTTGGGGATCTTTTAAGTAGCGGCTGGGCTTTGCAGTCGAGCCGGCCTTTGAAGCCTCTAAAGTTTAAAGCCTCTAAAAAAAACATTTCTCCCGAATGAATTAAAAAGTGGAACCTTGCTGGATTAATTGTACTGGAAACGAGATGTTTTGGTGGCGAGCTCTTATTGTTCCTATCTTCGACATCACGACCGAGATTATTAGTAGCAAGCGTCAAGTTTGATGGTGTGTAAAAAGCGCGGAGGAAGCTCATCACGTTTCTAAATCAACAACGTCAAGGTGGAGAGTCTGACTTTGCTCTTATTTGCGTCGATGAGGGCAGAAATCTTCCTACTCAAGACGTCATAGTGAGCCTTTGGCCAATCGTGGAATGCCGATCACAGTGACGCTTTTGGTCGCGCACGTCTTCTATAGACGATTGCATGTAATTGCAAGCAAGGCAACTGGCAGCCGCCATGTCTCTGCTCGTGCGAACAAGCCCAGGCTGTTTTAAGCTTGCCAAAGCAATGTTCATGCGCAAGCTGAACGTGCTTGCACTCATGGGGTACCAGTTAGGGCGCCATGCTTGCAATAGACCTTTCCGGAAACATCAGGGAAATATTAAGCGCCCCCGGCGTCTGCTTTAAGGCCGGTTCTCACATGGAGCGAAGCGCTGATGTAGCGCTCATCACGTGCCGTCAGCTACTTATCGCCTGCCACGAGCAACAGTTTTGGCGGTGCGATACAAAGCTGGTGAACGCTCCGGTCAGCACGCGCTTAGCGCGAGGTTAGCGCTATGTTTGTAGCGCTCCGCTGCATGTGTGAACAGGCCTTTACGCATTGTGACGCTTAGATGTACACGGCACGTAAAATTATCCAAGATGCGAAGACTAAGTCGACGTTGGTCTAACAGTTCGTGATTTCAGAACGCAGAGAAGGCAGAAGGAAAGCTAAACAGAGTATCTGATGACCTTCTTTTCCGTTCGCTTTATTTTTTGTATTAAATTTGTATTAAAAACATCAATATCTGATATGCCTAGGGTATTATTCAAGTGTTGAATGCGGGTCATGGGACTGGTTGAGATGATTTGATTAACATGGAAAGCCAGAGAAATCCGCAAAGATCTACTCTGATCTTGAGTATTAATAGCTGATGTGAGATCAGGACAATCAATTAATTCATGAATACATCTATACAGGAAAACTATATCTCGAGTAAGTCGTCTAGAACTCAAAATAGAGCAATCGCATCGTTCCAAGAGTCACGCATAAGAAACAGTGCGACCAAAATAACGATAACATAATATTCCAAAGAAACACTTCTGAGCATTTTCTATCATAAAACACATAAATGAACAAATATTAAATAGATAAATAATAAAATTAACAAATAAATAAGGAGCTGTGGAATCTTAGGTTTCCACTGCTACCGACAGGCGGACAGCAGAGGAAAGCTATGAATAGACCTAGGGTGCCTCAATGTCCTTCTGTTTAGGGTGATGCCACCCTTTGTAGTACCCGATGCCGACAGCACGCGCCCACGGGTAAAATACAAAGAAATCGACGAAAACAAAATGTCGCCATAGCACAGTCAGCGCCACAAGCGCGTGCAGGGACACGCTCTTTCACGCGCTTCTGAACAAAAAATAAAAATAAAAGTGTGGGACAAAATGGCCAGATGTCTCCACCCTAAGCAAAGCGCACATGAAGGCACCCTAAATAGACCTATTGCTATATTACCCAAGCATCAAGGAGAATGCAGGGATTGGTGTTCCACGCGCCACACGCGCACGTCTTCCCCGTATAAAATATTCGAAGTAAATAACCAAAATAAAGCGTTGACGAACGCGCGTGCAAGATACAATTTTTTTTAGGTTTTTGCTTTGGAAAATTTACTACTGCTGAGGCCAGCACGTGCGGCGCGTGGAACACCAATCCCTGCATTCTCCTTGATGCTTGGGTAATACAGCAAATGGTCTATTGGAGTTTAGAGCACATTGTGTCGTCTCGCTGCATGTGCAGAAAGGCAGAGACCGTACGGGGATCTAAGCAGACATCCACACGTTAGTAAAAAGAAGTGAATAACTGCAGTTACTTTATAGTTGCTCAAAAAGTAGGCAAGTAAGATGGTTGCGTGATGAGTATTGTCAAAAATCTAAATAAACATGGTCCAAGCAAGGGTGACACAAAACCAATAAAATAAACAACACTTCTTATGCATTTTGCGTAGGTAAATCAAAATAACCTAGTATATTACGTGTCACACAAAACACATAGAAACATCAAAACACAAAATGGAAAACAAAAACAAAGGAAAAGGAAAAACAACTGAAAAGAAACCAAAAGCACACGACTCTTTCGTAATGTGCATCTCATACCCACGAGATTGTCGTTCTTGACAAGGAGTGAGAGCTCGCTCTGCACTTGTGCTGTTGTCAGCGGGCTCGACTAGGGTGGTCAGCACATGTGGCCACGTCCTGTCTGGTGGTGTGGACCGACTCAGTTCTAATCTGGGGTTCACGTCTGGTTCTCTTCTCGCAGCTGTGCTCTCGTTCTGCCGATGACAGGTCGGGTCAACGGCTTCCCCTAATCCTCCCTCTTTCGGAGAGCTGGCCGAGATCCCCCGAGTTTTTCCTTTTTCTCGCCTTATTTGTCCAATCGCTCATCGTGCGCGTGGCACCTTTATACTTAGCGCGACACCATTATTAGCACGAACACCACCGTCTGCGCTTTTTTGTTTTTGACAGGCAGAGCGCGTAACATCGAACGACATATTGTACCGCCTAAGGGGGGTGACCAAATTAGCGCATTGCTACGGTAGTATGTTTAATAACCGTTCCTCAACTGCGAGAGGAAGGGAAAAAAATGATTTCGTACAAGTTCTTAGATCATAAAATAATGTATAACGGAAGCCATTTCCAGAAATTGTTTCGTCCGCGCGTCCGTGCGCCTGCGCATGTGTTATGGCAGGGCATGGAATGTGCGCGTGGGGCATGTGATGCGACGTCAGGTCACATAACGGTGTCACATGAAGTTATGGCACTCGGGGTGTCGTCACATGACACCGCGACTTGACGCTGTGACATCGCGTGATCACGTCACGTGACATCAACTGGCGTTATGACTCGACGCCATGACGTCAGACTTAAAATTTAAGGGATTACTCCTTAAATAATAAATACTACATTACGTGCATTATGGGACTTTTTAGATGAAGGTCGCTGCCAATGTTTTGCTCAACAGCTTTGCTCCTAAAACTACCTGAATGTACATTACCCACGATGCATCGGAATTTCCAAACAATAGACCTATTGCTAAATTACCCAAGCATCAAGGAGAATGATGGGAATGTATGGACACGCGCCACACGCGCTCGCCTTCCCCGTATAAAAGATTCGAAGTAAAACACCAAAATAAAGCGTTGACAAGCGCGCGTGCACAAGCCATTTGTTTTAGACGTTTGCTTTAGAAAAGCTACTACTGCTGACACCAGCACGTGCAGCGCGTGTAACTACACTCTGAGCATGCTCCCTGGCGCTTGGGAATTTCGCAAAAGGTCTATCGACCCTATGGGAGTTGAGAACGGCATTAACCTTCAATGACTACATGGGTCACATGACAAAAAAGTAAGCGCCGTTGTTTCAATGAGTTGGGATAACCCCCGCCCATCTTTTACATTGGCTTGAGTGCTTCTAAGATGACCAATAATTGGTGTTTTGGGTTTATATCACAGGATAGTATAGATCCAAGCACTTCTAATAGAAAGCTCAATAAGACCCCGTTACTTTCATATCGTTTCGGGAAGCAGTTCGTGGAACCAGATTCGATTTGTAGCTTTCAGGTTTCTGATCTCGAACTCAAAAACAAACCGTAGGAGACTCGTTGAAATATTGCGCAATACTTCTTGCGAATCGCAAAAATTTAGTCATCGCGTCTCGTTTCGAGTAAAGAAGGTGGCGGACACATAAATAAAATCTACTGAGTACATTCAGAAAATGTCCAGATACAATATTCAAACGAATGTTTGAGTCTATCAACACCATCTAGCGAAAATGCCGGAGCTCTCCTCCTATGACATCACGGTTGGAGGCGATCAGGTCGGGCCGGTCGCCTCGGGATAGCGCTGATGCGAATGAAGTCATCGCCCGTGAATATACCATTGTAGCAACACGTTTTTTATTTTTTGTTTGTTTTTTTGACACGAATGAGTTTTATTATTTATAAAGCCATCTATAAATTACGGCGGGCTCTGAAACTTTTTATCACGCGGGAAGTGATCGAGAGCCTCGGAACAGTGCTGAAATTGAGGCTACCAAGGTTTTATTAATGCACGCATGTTTTATTAGCTAGAAGAATAGCTACACACACCCGTACAAAAATTTCAGGTAAAGACCAGAATGAAATATATTAGATCCAGTCAGGATTTGAAATCGGGCGTGAACAAGTGTCAGGTTTAATCCGAGCGGAACATTTTGTCTGTTTTCGGTTTGCTTACTTGAAGTTTCTTCCAGCCTAATGTTTGATACACATTCAATCCGGTAAAATCCTTTCCAAGGGATCCCGATCAAATCCGGCCGTTCGGCTTGTGCGATGAAATAAACTTGGACCACCTCCGCTGTCGAAAGACCCAATTCCATAAAGAAGCCCCCTAGTACGCAATGTCATTGTATTGGGCGCTTCGACACCGCAAATGCGATCGAATGACTAGTCGACACTCCATTTAGGGCCAAACACAGGCGCGACGAGTCTTCAAATACAACTGACAATGCGAAAAACTTTTTTTTCGCGCGTAATAGATAAAAAAGTATAACTAAAATTGGCAGCAAGAACGAACACAAGTGATCTGTTTTAAACGAGCCACATGTTTGCTATGACATCACACAAACACAATATCTAAAAATGCGAACTTGCAACCGCTCTGTGGAACGCAAATTAAAATACGCAATAAAATTAAGACAATTCGATAGGAAACACTTGAGTACACAATGGCAGTATATCTGGCGCTTCCACACCGCAAATACGATCGAACGACCAGTTCGGCACTAGTCAACACAAGCGTGACACATTTCTTGCGACAAGTATTATTGCCACCGAAAACTCACAGAACAATATTAGTTCACACGCAGTAGACTGAAAATTCGATAAATTTGCCTTCTAAAACGTAAAATGGGAAGAAACGGACGCAAGCGATAGGCTTTAAATTATCCACGTTTATTACTACATCACACATGACCTATGTTGCATACAAGTTCGAACGTGAAACCGCTCTGTAGAACGCAATTTGCGAGGCAAACAACTTTAGCTTTAGTGGTTTAAGCGTCACGGCGATTACGTTAGAAACCGGCAAAAACAGGGTGAACGTCCGTTGACACAAGCTTCAGGCCGGCCAATGTACTCAGGAGGAGAACAGAAAATTCCAAACTTGCAATCTGAGATTGCTGGAATACAACACAATCGCAAGTCAAGATGTCAGAAATACTCAACGTCGCGTGCACAAAGGCAGCATACACCTTCGTCAAATGCGAAGTCGGCAGGAAAACGAAACACCTTATCCGGACACTGTCCAACCGTCCGCGTCCGCGTCCAACGGTCAACGGTCGCACCGCGCTCGCAGCTTGTAACAATGCGCGGTTTGCCGACTTCAGAACGTTCAAACTAACACGGGATATGCTAATCAATGGTGACACAAAGCATTCAAGAGTGACCTTGAATGCTTTGAAACGTTCATGAAAAAAAATGTTCTACAAGACGTACTGGTCGATGCACACTCCAAATGGCCTGAGGTGCTTGTGCTGAAGACCATGGCAACCGAAGCAGTAATTAGATTTCTGCACCAGTGCTTCGCACGTTTCGGACTGCCTGGCACTATTTTGTCGGACAATGGTCCACAGTTTGTATCGCAGGAGTTCGAGACTTTTACCGAGAAAAACGGCATCGTATTTGTGACGTCTGCTCTGTATCACCGATCTACCAATAGATTGGTAGAGCGAATCGTACAAACCGTGAAGAATCACATAAAGAAAACTTTGTTGGAGGCATCAGTTGACACCGAGCTCTCGAGACTTCTGTTTTACATGAACACGACACATCCTACGACCAAGGACTCTCCGGCCAATCTGATGATGCGTAGAAAGCTACGAACCAGGCTGGATCTTCTCAGGCCCGCCATCTCCGACAAAGTGGGAGAGCTCACTTCAAACAACCAACGAAAGGGCCTGGTCATGAACGCGCTCTTTCAGAGGGTGACAACATCCACGCAAGAGACTATCGAAGATCGTCCAAGTGGCCACTTGGGACCGTCGTTTCCCAGACAGGCCCGGTGTCTTTCCAAGTTCAAGTGTCACCTGACCAGATTTAGAGGCGTCATCAGGATCTACTAGTACCGGCACTGACTCAACCAGGGGAATCACCAGGCTGTTCCTACGTGGACAAACCTGTGTGTGTTCCGACAACATCGAAATTGACTACAACAGCCAAAGGCCCACACGTCGACCTTAGTCCTAAAGAGTCACAGGAAAGTGCCGGAACCGAGGACACGGGGTCACACACTCCAAAAACCATGGAAGTGACAAGTGATGTCGCGGAAACTGCACTGGGTGACCAGCCGGAAGAGAGGCGATATCCGACAAGAAGTCCACATCTACCAAAGAGTTTTAGGAACCTGTGAATTTTAGCGGTTGTCTAAAGGCCCGACCACACTACCGTCGTGGAGGCTTGCCGCGTGCCGTTGGCCGCCGCGGGCTGCCGGCCAAAACCAGTTTTCGCACTCAGCGGCTCACCGCTCGGCGCCGTCCAGACAATCAGGAGTTTCCCCAGGAATTGAAATTAGGGGGGGGGGGGGGGGGAGGTGTCTAAATTTTTAGAGGGGGGCATTGAGAATAGAGGAGTCGTTGCAAATTAAGGGGGTTCTTTCAGAAAAAGAAGGGGGGTGTACACCCCCTTGCCTTTTAGGGGGTGTGTAGGGAAATCACTGCACACAAGCCACTCGCGCGCGGTTGAGGGCAGGCCATTTTTTGCCACAGAAGAAAGGAGCCAGTGGCAGGTGGCGTAGACAGTGACGTTGCGATGCCATGGCAACGCGCAAGCCGCTTCTCCGAGCGTCTTTGAGGAGCGTAACTGCTTATCTCAGCAAAGCGATTCCTCGAAACTGGGCGACTTTTCTCCTTTCTCTGTGACAAGACGCAGCCACGCCAGGGTATGCAAGGCTAGAGGCGTTCAAGGCAACCTCGGTAGAGGCCGCCAGGAGTTATGGTGACGTCACGATGACGTCAAATATGTTAATAACCCACTCTGGCCATTAGGACGGGTACAGCCGTTAACATCTATGTTACATCGGGGCGCTTTTTCTGCGCTCAAGCGTAGGGTTCTTGTTTTTGCCCGCCTCAAAACATGGCGTTACACTCAACACTGCGCCGGGCCGCTGGGCGCCACCGGCTGTGGCAACCGTGGCAACGGCGCAACCGGCGCAACGGTCGCAGACATCCGATGTGCGTGATCGTCTGCTCCGAGGTTTCTTCGGAAAAAGTGGTGTTCGATCGGTCCGCGTTAATTTGACTTCGGAAGTTCTGGTGCTCTCGGAAGAGGATGCCGTGGCGGTACTGCGCTACGAAATGGTGCGGGAACGCGAGCAAGTCGAAAGTCTTGTCTTTATTACTATTCCCAAAGGGGTTCCAAAGCGAGAGGTAAAGTTTCGTTTTTCGTCGGTTTCGTTTCAAGCCCGTTTCATATGGCGTGATCCTGGTTACGATTTCAGTCTCGTGCGGCAGAAAGCCCGTGAACACAGCGCTTAAAGAGGCGGTGCAACGATATTCAAATGGAATGTTTTTCACTTTACACGAGCTTACTTACTGGCACTTGTGGGACTCAAGGATACTTGCACGCAACACCACTGGCCAAGAAACTCCTTGGCCAGTGGCGTTGAAAAAAACAAAAAGAAAACAAAATATTGTTTTCTTTTTGTTTTCTTGTTGAGCATCCAGAATGTGTTCTTGTTAGATTAACTTTCTTTTTTTTTTTCCTGTACCACAACTGCCGCGCCTTATTGGCTTATGCGGGAATTATACTACAAAAAGTTAAAAAAAGATAATAAATAGTATTGTATTGTATGCGCTGATAAACTAAGGGAGAGGGGGAGACGTGAGGGGACGTTAGAACGCCGAGCTCTGATTGAAATGATCAGTGGTGAGACCTAAAGCTAGCTGCCTCTGTCTGCACTGCACTCGTCGACGCAATAAAACGCTGAACGCCGGCGTCCGGCATTCGGATTTCGCATTCGAACACGTTCGACGCGCTCAGTGAAGATAAATGCAGCTTTTGTCTCCCCTGCACTTGTCGTAGGCATTAAAGCGCTGAACGCCGGCGTACGGCCTTTGGCTTTCGCGTTCCAATGCGTTCAATGAGTGTATTGGAGACAAAGGCAGTTAACTTGAGGTCTACCCACTAATCATTCGAATCAGAGCTCAATCCCCACCCCTTCCCGTTTCGATCTGGATGAGCATCGTACCGGCGTGTGGTCGTGTATCACTACTGCGTGGTGCACATTAAAGACCCCAGGCTAGCGGTTGTGCTGCACTGGCTAAATTGCTCATCTACAGC
>JABSTQ010007953.1:0-26890 GCA_013358835.2 Ixodes persulcatus | reverse complement strand
TGAACCTTCTTTTAGGGCTACTAACGCCATCCACTGAACATTGAACATATATTTTCAATATAGTGATGCAGTCGGCAGCAAGGATAGTGTTGGGGACGGCGCTAGTGACGGTAAAAATGAATGAAGCTGAATTATATCTAGTTAGAACTTTTCTTGCTCCTAAGCACGGGGTCATCTAAAAGCTTCAAGAATACGTGAGAAGCAAGAAATAAATGGTACGGTTTTTCACATACGATGCTCTATTTTTGCATTTAACATTATGAGAGAAGGACATGCCTCGTTGCTACATTAGGTCACTTAACAGGCGGTTGTTGGCAGTGAGCCCATCAGATCGTTCTGTCATCTCAGACACAATATGTTGCTTTATGTAAACTCCGGGACACTGTGAGCACGGGAACATCAGCAATTTTTCGTACCATGGCTGTTTTTTTTTTCGACTTCCGACAAATTATGTGAAGAAAAGAGAAGCGATTAAAAAAATATTTGTATATGCAGATTGCAGATACATGCTCTAGACACTTTACCATATAATCATCGCATAGGTTTAGGCAGCCATTATGACATTGCACAAGCTTTCGTATGCACCCCCCTTTACCACTAAAAGGGGAGGGCATACGAAAGGGAGGAAGCATACAAAAGCTCGTGCCACGTCATAATGACTTCTATGTGGTTTTTATTTGTAGGAGTATCTAGAGTATGTATCTACATTCTGTGTGTAATAAAATATTTTTAAACACTATTGTTTTGTTTACTCAGTTCTTTGGAAGGGCTGACAACCCTGGCGGAAGCCTCCTGGGAGCGCATCCAAAAGTTTGTTCCACGTCATAATAACTGCCTTAAACATTACGGTGATTATGTAAAAAGGTAGCCAGAGTACATAGCTACGATTAGCGTATATTACAATATTTTAATCACTATTTCTTTATTTACACATTTATTCGGAAGTTAAAAAAAAAAAATCTAATACTTTATTTGGAAGTTTGTGGGTATAAAATATGAACGCTTAGGTTATTGCGCCCCAAAAACCAATTTCCACCAAACTACTAGTTTTGAAGACAACCCTTAGGCTTTAAAAAGGACAAGAAAAAACAACACAGCGATCGCGTGTCCGCGCAGTGTACTTAATCAGCTTTCCCCAGGCACTATACTAAGCTGTCTACCAATATGGCGCTTTCAAATTCGCCGACGTTTCCAGGTTTCCCCTACTCTTTCGTAATTCCCTGCTTGGTTCCAAGGGGGACATGACGTATCTGGACCCTTAACTACTGTTTATATGTGGAAAACACTGGTATGTCTGGCGGCCAACAAAGCGTTGGCCAATCACTATATCATACTACCTTGTCAGTCTATTTTTTGATATTTTTCTCTAAATAAATCTTTTAGCGTCAGCGCAAGAGAGAAGCTCATCGTAGTGTGAACATTTCAAGAGAATGCGATAGGAGTTTCAGAGATTTGCGTCGGCACGATAGCCGAGTTGCATGCAACTATGCCACACCACACGCGCGTGATTTGCAGTCGCTCGGAGAAAGAAAAGCTCAATTTCTGTGACTGCGAGGTGGAAATACCCCGACTTTTTCAAACTCGCCAAATTCTCCGACAATTACAGGTTTTTTGTTTGCCAGGTTGGTAGACAGCCTGTATAGAAGGTAGATCCTAGGGATCTTCAGTGTTTGTGTAAATGTTGATAACCGATGTTTGCCTTCAACAGGTACTAAAAAGTAGGGCATTAAACTAAATCAGCCAAAAGAATGTAACAAAAAGATAAGTGAAGCAAAGGTTAAACAATGTGAAACGTATTTATTTCATCTTTAAATATCGGCATAGTGAATTCTGCTGAGCTTCCAGAGATTTTCTTACGTATATAAGGAAACGTGACTAGTTTCAAAAACTGTATAGGAACGTCGGTCCAGCTTCTTCACTCTTTCAGGCTGTCAAAGATTTTAAGAGGGCCTTCGGACGTAGCCTTCTCCAACTTTGGCGACAGTTGGCGTCACCCGCCACCACTATTTGAATTAGCGCCAGGAGCTAAGAAAACGCCACTGGGTAGGTTATGTTTCTTACATAATAGACTCCCAGGCAGAGCACCAGTGCGAGCTTCATTGTTGTTGTCTTGAGCACCAGCTGACTTTTCGGTCGGTGCCAAGAAATAGTTTCGTCCCAGGTTCCACGACGTTGCCCTTTGGACATTCTAGCTGCAACATCGAATGAACATTCACACTCATTTACACCGTATGCAAAATAATATAGACAAGGCTGAGTCGATTCATAATATATAAAAATTATTTTTTAAACTAAATAGCGAACAATGCGATTTACCAGACTGATGAGCTCAAACCGGTTTTCGGAGGCCTCAAATGCTTGTCGATGCTGACAAACGAGCTGGATTAATTTCCTTAGTCTCGACGAAACACCGCGAGCACTTGCATTATTTCTCTCTTCATTTCAGTCATTTTCTTTCCGAATTGCAGTTCCAGCTCAAGGGCAAGCTAGAGAAACACAAGTAGAAAAAAAGACCATTAAAATCCTAAAAAATTCACTATTACATCGCGTAATATTCTGAAAAGCTCGTTTGTCAGAGTTTAAGAGAATAAACATTTTTGTTTAGAAGCCCTATATCACGTGATTTCGGCCCACGGTTCAGTTTCTCAACTTTTCCCTAGTATCGCATTCTTCAAAAAGAAAAGAAATGAGCTTTCGATCTCTTTCGTGAACAGTTATTAACATAAATTGCTCACAACAACTGGAACATTTGAAACGGTGTCAAGGAATTAAGCTTCAGATGTTCAGCCGACGTTTTGTTAGGGAACTTAATGTCGAAGGTAACCACAATGAAATTAGCCTGAGACTGGGGTAGGTGGAGGAAAACATTTTACAGAGGTGGGAAAAGGAACAGGGGCAGATGTGTCTAGCTCAGCGAATGGTTTTATTTAATAACCTTCCTTTTTTGTTTGTGATGTGGGTTCTGTGCGTGTCCTTGAAAACAGGATATTCTGCAGTTTGGTGGCGTTGTGGATATGTATATGCGAAGTGTTTTTTTATTTAAGTTTTACAGATTTTGTTTTTTTTAAAGGCGTAAAAGTTACGTTTATATGGTTTGTGCAGGTGAGCTCGGCCAGGGGGACATTATGTGGGTGGCTAATCTTTGCGATAAGGCGGCTGAATAATTAAAATCCGTTAATTAATTTTTTAATTAGTGAAAATATACATATGGTTCTCATCAGAAACTTACCGAGCGTCATCGAAAACCACTAAATCAACTTTTTTTAGAACGACTTGAACCTTACGGGAAACTCCGGGGCGCACCAAGTTACCACTCGTACAGCAGGCGCAAAGCTAGCAGCGACAAAACGCGGATGATTAGATTATCATCGCGTTTGGATGCACCGCATCCTCAACCTCCCCGGACACCCATCCTGCTCAGCCTCTGAACAAATCTTCTGGAGGTGTCCACGCTCCCCAACCCTCCTCTCTCTCTCCCCGCCCCTCCCCCCCCCCCCCCCCCCCCCCCCCAAGACACCTACACACTTTCCCTACCCCCGCCACCTGGAAGGAATGGCTCACTGACCCCTTACAGTGTAAGCCCTCCCAGCGTCACCTCTTGGAGCACATATCCAGGGTGTCAAAGGACTTTGACCTAGACACCCCAACGTAGCCCTTCACCCCTTTAAGCCGGAATTGGCACAATAAAGACGTATCTCTCTTTCTATATCTCTCTCTGAGTCAACGGGTTCACGCAGTTATGAAGACAACGAACTCTCAATTTTCCTGGCCGTGCGGACCACTGAACACGCTTTAAAACGGGTCCCTATCGTTTAATCAAAACTCATTTCGTGGGATTGCGTTTCGTGGACTACTTTTCATGGACACACGTTTCGTCGACACTGCATGGTTTAGTGGAACCTCGTTTCGTGAACACATATCCTGCTGCGACATTTCGTCGCAGGAGGATATCTGCTCACGAAATGCGACGTTTCGTCGACACACCTTGCGACGAACCGTCGCGAGGAGTGTCGACGAAATGAACGCGGAAAGCTTTTCGATAAAACAATCTATCGAAAAAACGTTGCACATCGACGACTTGGCGATGACTGATGGCACGACTTTAAAACAGGTTCAGTTAGTTCACTTCATTTCCAAAAGCGCGAACGGAATCCAGAACACTCGACTAGTTATTGTTTAATTAAATTTTCTGTTTCGATGTAAATTAATTATATCCGCCAGACCTTCGCTAAGCGAGAAGGCAGTTCATTTCTACAAACATACTTGCAAAATCAGAGGTAAAGGAATGAGTTCTGAAAACTTACCCGATTCGCTGTGCGAAACCAGACGATGCCAGCAATCATAGCACGGGGCAAGCTGAACTAACTTTACCGTTCTAACGAAGCGCTTGCACAGAGACTCAGCACAATCACGGCGCAAAGCGCCGCGGTGGTCAATACTTGTTACCTCCATTATAGCTCCTTTTGTCTGAATAACGCATCTCGTTTTTGGTTCATCTCCAGCGCTTTTGAAAATTCATGGCTTCCCATTGGCAGGCGTTTTCCCGGGACCGACTTCGTGTTGTAGAGTGTTTTTTTTTTTTTTTCAATGTCGGCTTGAGGTTTTTTCTTTACAGCCAACCCTTCATCCCCCGATCCTTCTACCTCCCCCCTCTTCCGACGGTACGGTGATAGATTCAAAAACAAAAGTAAACAAACAAACAAAAAAGCAAAAAGAAAGAACGATTGGCCGCAGATTTTACTTCTTTGGTTCTTCGTTTTCGAGCACAAGTTATTCTTTGTGCTATTCGCTCTGAGATTCATCCGCTACCGAGCTATTTTAACCAAAACGCAAAATGTAAAAAAAAACAAAACAAGGTCCCTTAACCTTGAAAAATGCTTTCCGCTACAGCGCGGGGAAAAAATATTCGCTACGAAAGAATTGAATCTTTTTAGATCAATTCATTCGCTACGTACCTTTATTTATGTTAGGTTGCTCGACATTTTGTTGTTAATTTTCTTTTTTTTGTGTCTGTAGCGAATACAGGACTGTGGAAGCCGACTTTTCATCGCTGTTGTAGCGAATATATTCGTTACGAGCGCTTTTATTCGCTATATATTCGCAACAGAGATTTAGAGTGTAGAAATTTTACATGCAGTTTCAACGATTCATACTTTGCCTTCGACCCGCGGGCATCGCCTCCGAGAGAACGACAAGCAGCCGCATCACCAATCCAGTGGATCCGCAGATATGTGGAGCCAGGTGCCGCTTTGTGGACCCGGATGCCGCTTCAAAGGCAAAATCTGCATCCTTCTTTTTGCAAGTGCTCCTTGTCCGATCAGCGGCCGTCGCAGCTGTGTTTGCACGAAACGGCATACGTTTGCTCCAAGCTAACAGCTGCTTTTCGAGTAATATCCCGCTAAAAGGCGAGAGTTTTTTGCACACGCTTGGGAACTGCATTAAAAGAAAAGTATTTCAGTAGGGAACAGCCTAGGAGACTATATAATTCGAAACAAAAAACAAGGCATCCATTAACTAACGCTTGCTATTCCGACCATCCGACGATGTGACGTTACGCAGCAGCTTCGAATATCAGACATTGACACTGGCGAAATTTGAAGTGCAGTTCATGACACGTTCATAAAGTGCTTAATAACGAAGGGGTCAATATACATCAAAACACGTATGAAGTTTGTCTGTATGAAGGCTCCCGCGACATAACGAGCGCAAAAACTTAAGTACTTCCGGTTTTGACCGGGGGGATACCGAATCAAAATTTAAAATTCATCCCTCACGTTCAGCAATAATTTAAGCATGATAAACTCTGTCTGCTTATGACAATCGCATGCTCTTATTTTAAACAGTTGGCTGTATTTTTCGTTGTGAACGTTCGATTTCAGCGAGCGCTTCGAAATCAACCATCGAAGGCAGCGGTGCGTCTCGAGATATCCAGCGCGCCCGCGACATCATCGACATCCCTAGAATGGCCGATGACACCACTTGGTTGTGTCAACGCGTTACTACCTCACCTAGTCAGAGTACCGAAGGGGTGCAACATGTCACCGGGAGATTGCAGAGCTGCCGGAGTCTTGCGCGCAATGACAACACGTATTACGTTGTCTACTCCGCGACTTGGCCGATGAGATGAAATCGGCGACGTCGGTTTTGGGCGCGAGCTCGCTGTTCTTTGAACGGGACGACATCGTCGCGAGGCGGCTGAGGTAGCTTTGTTAACACGCACGAGGCGAGATGCTCTTAGATCTACCTCATGTTGTCTAAGGGGACGGCAGGGTCATGTATACGGAATTGTTAGGACTAGGCAATTGATGCTTACCTGATTTAGCACCGACTGATCTGAACTACCAGGAGTTGCGAGGGCGCCAGATTCGCGGATCAATAAATATCGCTTTGAAGGCGCGATACCAGTTGGCATCCTTTATTTATTAAAGCGAACTGGGAAGCAGGCCGAGCCCGGTGAGGCAGCACGGCGGTGGCAACAATCGCGTATTTCACGCAGCATATCGCAGCCATAGTGGCGTGGTTGCAGCATTGCCACACCACCGCGAAGAAACTCGTATACCACGACAATTTCCCGACATTCCTTGCCGCAGGAACAAACACTAAACGAACAAAGGGAAAGCATCGGTGGAGAGGAAGCTTGCGCTGGTCTTGGCGGGGCGCGATTTTCCAATCGAAGGCACAGAACACAAAGAACAGAACTGCCAGAAAAAAACGCTCGCATCACCACGATTTTGCAATGCGACTTGTCTCGATGGCGAACCCTAAACGCATAAAAAGAAGTCATAGGCAACTCATTCGTCGGTCTCATCGAACGAGGCTTGCGCGGTTGTCCAAGCAGAAGCAGTTAGCACGTCGACGGCGGCCGAGTTGGACGGTAAGACGATCGCTGAATTTTCACATCGTATCACAGAAACTTCTGCGCACAAAAGCCGATACCGACTCAGCTTTGCGACATAAACCCGGGTCATATCGAGTGGACGGCGTCCGTCGGCGAGAAAAACGTTGAAAGCAGCGCTCACCATGTTGAAAAAGGTAGTTCATCAGCTCCTGACGTCAGTGATGTCAAAGATGAGTAGAAACGATTGTCTGGCGGTGTAAATTCAAGGTGGCCAACTGTGATTTATTTTAATTCACCAAACCTTCGGTCTTATTTTCTGGCCTAGGTAATCTCTACTAGTGCGCCTACTTACCATATCATGGCGCTGCTGTTGGAGGCCGATGCCGTCACGACGTTTCATCGAAGCTTCATAACCAAAAACCAGATGTTTTTTGTTATCCTTTAATTCACTTTAAAATATATTTTCTTGCGTTTTTCAAAGAAATTTATGTTTCCGAGGTTTTAGTCCTGCGTCATCTTGAAGCAACGAAGGTGACTAAAATTTTGTTTTGCGTACCCCTTCAACGCTGTTCATGGAGCTGGAAGTGTGCCCGGTGCCGAATCCAGTCATGGAAGATGTACCCGTCACGGACTCATGGCACTTACGTGGCAGCAATACACGAACAACCCACACTGCAATTCTTTTTTAGGACCATTTAGCAGCAATATTTGTAACCTAACCCTCTTTTCCAATTGGGCGCTGCCATATTGAGGTGAAACTAAATCGGTGATTTTTTCTTTTCAGTGCGCCACTTTGCAACATTTGTTACCACGCCTTCCATTTGCTGTTCCCATCAAATGGAAGTCGCTCAGTGGGGTTGCCTGGGTGCATGCAGCGTAATGACATGGGGGATGCAATATTTATCCGGTGCGCGTGGAGTGCGTACCCATGGACCCAATCGAAGACGCTAAGGGTTTCCGTTTGGATTCTCTTCAGAGCCTTTACTGCGTGCTGCCTCAATAAACAGAACGCTGAAGGGGCGAGGGGTGAAAAAAAAGAGGGGGGGGGGGGGAGGTTGCTAAAGGATTTGCATTATATCAACAAACAGTTCCTGACATTTTTGGTTTCGGTTTCGGTTTGGGTTTCGGCGTGACGGACATTGCAACATCTTTTTGTATGAGGATCGCGGTTGGGACTCCTGAACCGGGATCGTCGACCATGCAGGCGTATCCGCGTCTATGTCACTACGTTTCACCCGTTTCGGCTACACGCAAGCGCTTTGACTGAAGCACTCGGGCCGACTTACAAGGTAAATTATACCTTGTTAAAATGTGCGCAAACGCAAGGGAGGAATCACACAAAAACAGGGTGGAGCGCTACTTACAACTGCATGGCTTTTATTGCTAATTAATAGAAAGGCAGAGAAAAAGTACTGACTGTTAAAGGAGAAAGTTGTGTTGGCGATTACGCGCTTCAAGTAGCGGAGTTATCGGTAATGCGTTACTTCTTGGTAACGTAGTATCGTACTCGTTACTTTTCATTACTTTTTTTTTCTGTAACTACTGACGTACTTACGTTACTCACTTCAAGTAAGGGGGAACGGGGTTATGTTACTCGTTACGTCTTTTTCCAAATACGCAACAAACATTACATTTCAATTGTTTGCGTGATTTTAGGCGCCAATCCATGTGAAGTTTTGAGGTCATTGCGTTTTTTCTCGTGATAATTTATGGTGAATTCAGCTGGTAGATCTGGATCGATTTCTAAAATCTGCGAGGGAGGAGAAAACCCGCTCCTTTCGCCACGCTCTGGATCTACCAGCTGAAGATGCCAGCGCGGATTTGGAGCGGCCCAACGCCCCCAACCGACGTGAACGGAAACGGAAGGGCACTCTTCCCGTGAGCCTCTAGCAGTCTCCCTCCCGGCCCTCCCAACACCACCTAGACTGACTAAGGCCTCTCCGCTTCCCTGATGACGTCACACCATATGTCCGTCTGCGCCGGACTCTTGCCGTTCGGCAATGGCTGCGATGGTGACGGCGGCTTGTGCTTCGTCCGATTTGTTTCCGTTTTAGACTGCTTCTGACCGTACCAGGAATGATCCGTGTGTGGTGGTGTGTGCTGTTATGTGTGTGAGAAGCAAGCCTCTGGATATTTTCATAACGAGAAGTTGGTGATCAGGATTCAAGATGACTTGGAAACTAGCCCATCGTTAGGCCTCATTGCGCTTCGTGTTTTACCGGATCTAGGTTTGTCACTTGCCTTGCTCATAATTTAATGTGGCGTAATTTTGTGATTCACAACATGCCTACGTGCTGTGACAAGCCTTTTCGTGCGTAGGTAACCTTTGACGACTTTGGAACAACTCGATCGGTAGGCTGCAGCCTTGTAAACACTTCGTACTTGAGAGGTTCAAACTATTATTACTAAATTAACGGAACTGTCGTTCTGATCGATCGGTTACCTACGGTTTTTCACGTCGATGACTAGCTAAATTTGATTGGAACTTTCGGCATTATCTTGTTGACGCTGATGAATAATAATTGGGGTTGTGTGGATGTTTATACAGCGTGTAGTTGGTCAGCGACGAGTCATTCGCAGTAGATGAGCAATTTAGCCAGTGCAGTACACCCGCTAGCTTGGGGCCTTTAACGTGCATCGCGCAGTAGTGGTACACGACCGCACGCCGGTACGATGCTCATCCAGATAGAAACGAGCAGGGGTGGGGATTGAACCCAGAATCCCTGACGGTTATGAATGTTGCAGGTAGATGTGTTGTGCAACAGGCGGTTGCCTGCAACGGGTAGTTGCCTTATTTTAATTCATTTTCATCGAGTTTTCAATCTTATTGTGTTCAAGGGAAGAAAAACAAACTCCAGTCATGCTAAGAAATGTAAGTGTGTTGAATTTATTACCAAAATAAATAAAGCAAAGGTACTGAGCATGTTTTCTTTTTTCAGCAGTCGACTTTCTGCCTTCAATGTTTTTACATTGTTCTGTGTTCTAGATGAAGGCTTACAGTTCATAAGTTGTGCTTGCTGTCCTATTTCTTGGCCAGGGTTTTTGTTTTTCGTGACTCCTGAACTTGCTGCGCCTTCTGCTGAATTCCATCGTTGATCGTACCACAGTAGTTCCTCAACAGAGTATTAGTCGCTGCACTCACCACATGCTTCATGAGGAGTAAAACGCTGTGGCCCATCAAGCAGGGGCTCATGTCGAGGGCTTCTTTGAGCAGTGATAACGCAATAGACATTATCAAGGACCGCTGCTTTCCGCCTTTCAAGAATGCACCAACATTCTCAGGAGCCGACAGTTTCTCGACCACTAGTTTAGTGACGAGGACCATTGTCACAGTGCATGGCTGTGGAAACTTGAGACCCCCTCTTGTCAAGTGGGAGATCAGGGAAAGGTCCTCCACCTCCAACATTCGCCCATCCATCACAAGCAGTTCAGCACAGGCTTCACAGCGCATGCGCTTGAGTGCAGCATGCGCACTGTAGCCAGCAACATACGCAATGACCGGCATGTCGCACTGCGAACTCTGTAAGTCATCTTCGGTGATGATGACATTGAACAGGCTTTGCTCTCCCTCAACTGCTTCATCTTCATCATTGGCTTCTGGAGGTGGCACCAACACCAACATCTTCTGAAGCCGTAGCTTTTTTTCACACTCGAACACTTGACGAATAGAAATGTGGTACTGTGCACCAGCTAGCTGCCTGTACTTTCCGAAACGGTCCTCCAGGCAGTCGGTCTGAAACTTCCCCAGGAGAACATACTTGAACTTCAGTTCCTCGAGGCAGTACTGGCTAAGCTTCAAGAGCGAATAACATGTCAGCTCCAGTGCCGCATGAGTTTCCTTTGTGAGGCCGCCTGTGTCGCACTTTAAGCTTTTCCAGGTGTCTAGCCACTGCAGCAGATCCTTCAAAAACTGCATCTTCGTGTCGTCGATGCAAGTTATGGGCTCCTGCAGTTCGTCTCGCAGTCTTGTGCCCTTATGAGGGCTCTTCACGTTGACAATCTTCCACCATTTTACCACAATGTCAATGAAGTCTGCGGTCGATGCAGAGAGCTCAATCTGGAGGTCGACTCCACGCGTTCGGAGAGCTTCTGAAACAAAGGGACTAAAAACGTTCAACGCAAGCTTCACATTTTGCCGCTCCATCGATGTGGGGTTGAGAGCTTTCACGCTCAGCTTAAATCCAAACTTCAGCAGCTTGTTTTGTTCTTGCGTATGAAGCTTTCGAAGAGCTTGAAGCGATGCAGCCTTTACAGTTGAAGTACTGCCTTCGGTTGCAGGCTGAAACTGCGGAAAGTAAAAACACTTGCCCAAGTTCTTCTGATTAAGCCAGTTGTTCCGTATACACTTAAGGAGGTGTACCGGATCGACGACGTAGAATAGTGGCCGACTCTTGTCTGCTGGGTGCGGGTAGACAACCTTTGTCTTGGGAGGCACGGACGGCGGTGACTCAAAAAATGACATCATTTTGCGGTTCAAAGCATTGTTATCTGTGATAACAGCAATCACTCGAATTCCCATTTCCTCGAGTCGCATGATCACCTTCAGGACAAATTCATGGAGTGTCTTTGCGTCCATCTTGGAAACTGGAAGGATGTGAACAACATCTTTTGATGATGATAAGAGACTCTGAGTCATGAAGACGTGTGCTGTGGTTGCTGGTTCGGCTGCGTTGTGGGAAGCACCAGTTACGGTTCCTCCTTTGTAGTCGAAATATGGCTTGATGTGTATTTCGTCTATCATCAATGTCACAATCTTCTCCTCTTCCCTCATTGCCTTGACCCTCTCTTTCATGTACCCCAGAAAACAGCTTTGATCCTGTTCCGCTAAGGGATCCCCACCATGCCTCGAACAAAGACGTCGAAGGGTTGTGGGGTGCGGTAGCTTGAGGGCTGACGCAGACCTTGCAAAATGGTAGGCGTGAGGTGAGATTGAGTGCAAGACGGTCGCAAACACAAGGAAATGAGAGCTGTAGCGTGGGGCTTTTGTTGCAAGCAAACAAATTTGCTCGTTGAGAAATGTCAGCGAATCTTTATCGTCCTGGGATAAGTCTGATCCATCTGCGATAATGTCTTGCAGTAGTGAGCTTATGAAGTTGAGAGCTGCTATCTTCGTGGGCAGGCTTTGGTGCTCCGCATGACTTGAGACCTGCTCAATCTCGTCTAGCAGGAGAAGAAGAGTGCCCAGGTCACTGAGCACTTCCGGCACGGCACTACCCGAGGGTAGTGTTCTAATTGCAACTGCCCCAAAGCACACCGTTACAGACAAGTTGGAGTTGATTGTAACCGAATGTTTTACATACGGGGACTCCTTCGTCTCGATGCGGAGGAACATGACGCACTGGCTGTTCACTGTTTTTATCCAGAAGCTTGAAACTGGTGCTGTGAGGAGTTTGGCTGTGAGATCATTAAAAGATTGAACAAAGTTATTCTGTATTTGTTCCTGGTGTGCCATCTGAGACTGCTTGATGGCCTCCTGAAGAGCTGTGGCGTCTGCTCTTGCCCGTTTCGCGTCAGGAGCCTCACGGCTGGTTGTGCTCATTGTGGATAGATAACTCGGGCAATTCGGAAATCTGGTTGGGACTGCGTCTTCTGTGAGCTTGGTCCTTTCGCGCGTTACTTCCAAGGTTCTCCCTGTGGCTTCATCGTGGTGCGTCAGAGTTGTGATGAAGCAGTTGCTTGCGAAGTGCTCTTCACATACCTGCAGAATAAATAGATAACACATATTACAGATGCTGTTCACCTTGTAAGAGGTAAGGCTTTTGGAATACATGGTACAAGTCATCTTATAAACTGTGCATTGAACTTTATTATCTTGGAAGTTATATCAAACTGTCATTGAATTATTATGACTAGACTGCTTGAAATCGATCCACTAAAACTCCTGTCATACGGGCATTCGAAATGGCGCAGAGGAACGATCAGGGATGAAGAGTGTGCATTACAAAGCTTTGATCGGCACTTCAGACGCGCTCGCGCATCTGAAGCGCCGGTTTGGCTGCATAGCCCCAGAAAGTTGGAATCGGTAAGCTAGCTCGCACTCGTTCCACACAGCATGCGCTAATTCGCTGATTCGTTACTTGCCTTCAGCTTGAATTCCATTTAAAATTTTCCTGTGGTACGAGTATAAACTTGAATGCTGTCATCCCCCCAAAAAACCGAGACTTAGAGGGGCGGAGAAGCTACTTCGGCTGGAGGGGCGGGCCTGTACAACGTGTACAGGCTGCTACAGAAAAGCACTACCGCTCGCGTGTATCATTCGTTCAAACCATGCATGTTTAGCGGAATGATTTGGTGCTTATTAAAAAATAAATCAAAGTTCTCAACTTACCCTAGAGTGCTTGGTTGGCACGAAATCTTTGCGAGGAATCGCTCTCAGCCACTTCGCCTTGCGCGCTTCGTCGGACGGAAACGAGAACACTCGTACTTTCGGCCCGTTATCGTAGTTACCACGACATCCAGGCACACAGCACCGACCCATTGTTGGTTATGTATACGATCTCAATCGAACGCAAGGCGCTAGCGCACCAGCGACGCCATCGTAGGCATAGCGAACATTCAACGATCCGCTGCTCGGCTCAATACCTCGGCTCGGCCACCTTCCGCGCGGAGTGCGAAGTCGGCCGTCGAGTCTCCAGTCAAGACGGTCGGACACAGCGCCTGACGTCACGCGATGGGGAGAGGAGCACACGGAGGGGCCTTAGTCAGTCTAGGTGGTGTTGGCCCTCCCGTCTCCCGTGCACGATTCCCGCGTTTCTCCCTTCCGCAAACGACAGCATGTCTGATCCCGCGCAGCTGTCAGATCCGGCCGTGCGCCAACTGCTACTGTCCCTCCTCGGAGGACGTGAGGCAGCTGAATACAGCAACGGTGAGTTGGCAGAGGTCCGTGCTCCGAGGTCGGCGGACGACTTTCGGGCGAAACACAAAGTGCTTTCTGCGCACGAGCGCGCGTTTCGCGACCACTACACGACATGCTCATGCTCACGTTATTATGCTCGAGTTCACCTTAGGATGTGCTGCAGCAGAAGCTCCACCTCGTGTCACCTTAGTGCGAACTAACCGTAGAAACCGGTAGCCTTGACCGGCGCCCTCTCTGCGCGAACGAACGCTTTATGAGCTCGCGCTTTTAGCACGTGCGGCCAACAATAGTGCATGCCTAATTTTGAGACTTGTTCACCTGCAGGATGGTGCTGTGTGTGGCTCTGCTGCTTGAGCAAGGAGCTCGCGCGTATACAGGATGACCGCGGGTGTTCCTGTCGTAAAATGGACCGCGTAAATAGGCCAAATGAAAGGAAAGCAGTGAAAGTTAAGAGTGTACGTGTGTTTTGGGCTCAAAAAGCAGACCATACAAGACATTGTTGTCAGCAACGACTCCTGCACTGCGTGTTCTGGAGGACACCATTTTTTAATTATTCCTATTTTACTTTTCTATACATCAAATAAGCATTTCAAATAACATACCGAAATTAGGATTACAAACACGAAAGACCTGAAAGCTTAGCCAAGCATGTGATTGGAAGGGTTGCGCCCTCTAGGAGTAGCCGTGTAAGCCACTTTCCTTTCCCCGTTATTACATTTTATTCCCATAATGTACATCCATGAAATTGGCACATAGTAAATGCATCACATCAAGACACCTTGAAAAACTCCACTGCTCATTAGACCATATATGAGTCTTGCTGCAATAACATCCTAAGGCCGGTCGCATAGATGTATACATTCCTACATGCACAGCTACAGTAACTTGTGGTCCAGAGTGACTCGGTCAACGGAACCGAAACCATTCAGCATTATCGGTCTGCGAATATTAAAACATAATTGAGCGTGATCAATCTCCAATCTGCATCCAGTCGATGATTCAGGGAAATGCTCTGGGTGTTCCTCTCTGGTACTCGCTATTATGGTCCCTGCTTCGGTTACTCAGTGGTAAAATCTTTGATCAAATTTATCGGCCGATGCATCTCCCTCACTCAGATGCTGCCACATCTGCTGCACTCAATGAAAATACCATGACAAACCTTGGCGATCTTATAAGCCAGGCTGGTGTTGCTCGTGACAAGCAGCGCTTGCTCAAAATATTCAGTGGAAATTTGTTCTTGGGAGCCTGTGTTGAAATGGTGATTTGACAATGTTGTGCCTAACCTTACAGGCCAAATGCCTTCTCCTGTGGAAGCGCCTTCAACGGAGGAAGGCCAGGTAGCCCCCAAAAAAACAAAGAATGCTGGCTGTAAGTGATGTCATTCTACTTCTTTTTTTCCCCGCTTGGCTAGAGAAAGGGGGCAGAACATTGGGCAGATTTATTCTTTGGGGCCATGTTGGCATAAAAAGCTATGTCCTGATTCCAATTCAAAAATATTCTTTTCCCTAAGAAAGCCAGATCTCACTATGATGTCCTCATTTCAACTTTTTATCCAGGGCTTGCATGTTGCATGATGTGGAGGGGTGGCAATATGAGCTGGCACGGAAGAGTTCAGGCAGGAGCAATAAAAATGGCATGTGGATATCTTGAATTGCGTTAAGCTGGTGGCACTTCGCTGTCGGCTCATGTTACCACGACATCTGTACATATTCACAGATCCAGATAAGCAAACGGCACCAAGAGTTCTATATTCGAGCCTGATCATTGAGTATGCAAGTAGTGCCTAAAAGCGTTTCGCTTCGTTGAAAACTAACATCAATGACAAGCCCTAAGTATTGCAGTAAGTTACTCAATGTCCCTCTTTCAGATGCTGAGTGGACACCAGGAGAAACAAAACTGCTTCTTGATTACTACGAACGTTACTTTCCCCAGATTGGACCGCTAAAAAAATTTAAAAACAAAAAATTTGTATTTATTAGAATCTCTGAAGACCTGAAGACCATACTGAAATCACAAAAAACGCCCGACCAGTGTACTACGAGGATGAAAACGATTCAAAAGCGGAAGCGACAAGCTGTCAGCTACAACAGCCGTTCTGGTGTTGGACCTGTCGACGTTCCTTACGAGGACGAACTGGATAGAATCAACATGATGGACGACAGTATCGAGCCGGAGGTCATCAGGGACGTGCATGGGGCAACGCACAAGAAGGCTGTGCCAAGCAGTCAAGCAAGGGCGGCCACAGCAGCAGCAGCTGCAGCAGAAGCAATACCAGCACCAGCCGACAGTGCTGTAGCCAGCACATCTTCCACAAGCTCAGAAGAGTTGTCCCAACCAGCCAGCAGTGCAGGCACCCCTCATCGTTCAGGAAGGGTGAACTCTGCACGCACGGAGCATATGAAGGAGTTCTTCAATGAGATGGCGAAGCTTGAGGAAGCAAGAGCGGAACGAAAAGCACGACAGGACGAGTTGAAGGAAGAAAGGCATGCAGTCAAAAGGAAGATAAAGGAAGAGAAGTGTGCAGCCAAAAGGAAGCTAAAGGAAGAGATGCGGCTGGAACGACAAGAAATGCACCGAGAGAAAATGCGGCTTCTCGCCATGCTTGTGACCCAGCCTGAGACGAAACAGGATTGAAAGAACTTTTTTACAATAGCTGTATTCTCGACACGGGTGCAATAAATTCATAATTTGCAAGTGGGCTTTCCTTCTAATCTGAATTGGATACTTCAAAAGATGGTTAGGTAAACTTACCTTAAAAAGTACTTGAGCATACAAATTCTGTGATCATGGCAAGGACAGCTTAAATACTGAGAATAAAACACAACGAAAAGAGAGCATTTGCAAACACAAATACAGGAATATACATACTGGAAGTAGAAATGTTTATATTGAAATTTCATTTCATCCTTTATTTGGATTTTCACCGGCAATGCCGGGTAGGGAGGCAGGGGCAAAAGGCATTTCTGCCTGACGGGACCCCCACACCCTGTACAGTTCAGAGCAGCACGCAGAGTACATTTGCCAAGCTAAAAAAATACACCAGTAAAAATGTTCCATGACTAAAACGCCGAGCAACATAAAAATAGCAATACAGTTAAAATAAAATTGCAATAAAACTAGAAGCAGAAATAACAGTAACACTTGTCAGCCCTCAGATGCTTTTTAAAATGTTACAGTTTAAACGGCAAGAAGAGACATAAAAATATGCACAGTTAAGGATGAATCTATTTCACGCAAAAAAAATTGTCATGAGAATGAAACAAGAACATGGTCTAAAGCACAGTAGAAGACTGATTCCAGATCCGCAGGGGAGAACGGCGATAAAATCAGAAGCACAAGCAAGATCAACACTTTTCACAGCCCTTTGTTGCTTTGAAAATAATAGTCTGAACGGCAAGACGAGACAAAATGTGGATAAATAAAAAATAATATATTCACGCAAAACCGAAGTGGTCAGCAGGGAAACAAGCACAAGTAGAAGACGCACCCCAGGTCTACACGGGAATGGTGACATGGTGAAGTAATGTTAAATATATACACACCGCAGAGTCACATTGTGAATGTACATTGTGAATCGATCTTCGCATTGTCATGGTACAGTGAACCGGTACTCTACTTCAGTGGTTCTCAACCATTGATGTTTCAGGGACCCCTTGTGGATCGGCGGAGATGGTGGAGGGCCCCGTTTGTGATGAGGGGAAGGTAAAGGTGTAGGTTAATTATGATAATGATTTATTAAGTGGATAAAACTAAGGGCTGAAGCGAAGTAGACTTCTCTCATTGACACACAGACGAGAAAACTCACCCGAAAATTGGAACGTTTCTTGTCAATCTGATAAACGACAACTTTTATTGCCGGGCTTGACTGACGAGGCAGGGCTTTGAGGACCCCTAGAATGCCTTCGCGGCTCCAAAAGGTCCGCGGACCCCCATTTGAGAACCACTGCTCTACTTTATGGTTGAATCTGAATATGCAAACCTTACCCTGTCTATCGACAGTGTTTATCAAAAGCCCAGATCCCATGGCTCGCTGGTCGGTGCAGGCTCGCTTTCGTACTGTAGTGCTGCTAACGTTGGGGGGGAAGGGGTCATGCTACAAATCGCTTCACTCTCCCCCGACGATGGCAGTACCACAGTATGGGAGCAAGCTCACATCCATGGGCTCTGGACTTTTGACGAAGACTGTACATTTGTCTTCAATATGGGGGTGAACACATGAGCGTTGTTCGATCGCCATTACCAGCCCATCAAAGCAGTGTCAACACAAATAAAGACCACCGCATGTTTCTTTTCTCTGTGCATGCGCATTCTCTCACCATTATTCCTGTTAGTGCTGCTTTGAAACGTGGTAGTGGCGACCGAATGGTGCGGACATGTTCACCCTCGTATTGAGGATGGCTGTACATGGGATAGGGAGGGCAATGTATACACTTATGAAGTTCACGCTACCAGCAAAATCTGTCCTTAAAATACTATCGCGATTCTGCCCAACTCTTCTTCAAAAAAGCTTGTTGGGGGGTGTTGAAACCTCACTACCTGTTACCAAGGCCACTGCCTGAGTACGAAATGGGTCACTGCCAGCGCAAAAAAGAAACTATCATACACAAAAAAAAAAAGAATTGGAAGGAATGCCATGCCACATTGATGGGGAGGGAAAAAGCAAGAACTCGGGCAGACACCCTTTGTCCCCAAGACCTAAATTCTACAGGCGTCCAATGAGGTTGTGAAAATAAGCTTGCGAGTTTGCGTCTCCGGATGGTGACTCATCTCAGCCCCATTTGGGCAATAACCCTGTCCCTCTTCTCCTCTCCACGTCTGCGGAGGATAGAATCTGTGGCTGTCATGGGCCCAAACTCATCCAGGGAGTCAGTGTCTGGGCATCTATTGTCCCCGTCTTCGGGGTCCTCCACCACGCTATGCTCTCCAGCCTCAATGCAGAGGTTGTGGAGGATGCAGCAAGCAATAATAAACCTTGCCGAGTGGTCCACAGTAATGAATTCGAGGAGCTTTAGCTGCCTGAAACGCTTTTTCAGGTCAGCAAAAGCGTTCTCTATCAGCACACGAGTGCCTGAGAATTTCAAGTTGAAATTCCTCTGCTTTGTCGTCAGACGACCATAATTCCGGAAGGGAGTTAGCATGTACTCTCTTAAAGGATACGCCGCATCGCCGAGGATGTGGTACTGGCTCCTGCGGCAGATCTCCGGGAGCTTCTCTGCAATGCTGGATGTTCGGTACACCCTGGCATCATGGACCTTGCTTGGGTGCCCCGTAGTTACATCCAGGAACCGCTTGTGGCGGTCACAGATGGCCTGCAGCGTCAACGACGGGTAGCCATGCCGGTTGACGTACGTGGACCGGATCTTTTTGGCTGGGCACTCAATGGCGATGTATGAACCGTCAATGCAGCCAATTGTGCCAGGCACACCGGATACCTGCAGCAAGAAAGGTAGACAAACGTTTCACTCGGTGTTCTGAGATGTTTTGTCAGACGAGACGGAATGACAGCTAGCGCTGAATTTGGTTTAAATTGTTCCACTGCTATATCCTCGGTGTCTAGTAAGTTACTGACAACAAAAGAATTAAAACAAACTCGACACGTAGGATGACGAACACATCTTTCAACTAGCAGCTGAATGAGTGAATTCTCAAGCATTCTTGGTGGTCAAACTAAACAACAAAAATTTAGAAAAAAAAATGTGTGAAAGGTATGAGGAAAGTGCCAACTACAAAAAATCAAAATCAGAAAGAAAGAGTTGAGCCAGAAAAAGCTATTTAATCAGCTGGAAGCTAATTTGCAGCCATGCAAGCTTTGGAGTCCCATTTTTAGACAGGAACAGCGATGGTGCGAATACATTATTGTGAATTGCTCTCATGGTGCACTCTCGGAAAAAAAGGAGCCAAATGAGCAAAAAAGGGTTCTTTTCGCAAAAAAAGAACTGATTTTAGGGAAGATCCCTATCAAGCGTGCTTTCTCAAGAAAAAGTACCCCATGCCAAATAAAAAAAAGAAATGCAGAGCTAGTTTCCGGCCTGGAAAGAGCGAAAAGGGTGCTTGTTGCAGCCAGGAAAGAGAGAAAGCGTTCTTTGGAAGACGAAGGTCACTTAAGTCTTCTCCCGGATAGAGGGACACAATGACCAGGCTCGAAAGGCTTTGCACGCGAGAAATTGGGTGTGCTCCTCTGCAGAAAGAAAGCTGCCCGTGTGAGCTGTCAAGCTGAAAGCTTAGAGGGGTGGAATGTCGTAGTTATTTACCAAGTCGCGTACAATTCGAGGCAGAGATAATCCTTGCCTCCGGCCACAGATTGAACAGGCTTCGATGCCTTTGACTCCCGGGTCACCTGCTTCAGCTGTCTGAACATTGGCGTTCGTTTGCAAACGTAACTACTCGCAGTTTTTTTAATTAAATAAGAAATATCAGTATAGAGCGAATCTTTGGTACTCATTTGTATAAACCAAACGGGTCATTGAATTAAAGTTTATTTGAATAAATCTGTACCTGCGGAAATCGAGCGTGTACTTTATTTCCCGCCCAAAGTCTGCATATACAAATTGGCAAAGGCGCAAAAATTCGGTGAATGAGCAACACACAAAAAAAGTGTGTGTCGTGCTGAATGAGTGATACGGTGATTAAGCGGCGTCGTGTTTTTTTAGTAACAGGAGCCATTTTTTAACTTTCTTTCTTGTTTAAACATTATACGTATAACTGCGCGTACAGATGAAAAATAAATAGAACAGAGGAACTTTTTTTTTTTACTATAAAATGCAGTTGTCCCAGCTTGTGGTCATGACACAGCCCGTCTCCCAATACGGCGCCTCTGATTGGTTCGCGGCACGCGTCAAGCCGCAACAATAGAGTCGGGACCCATCCGCGAGTGGCATCAAAAATCTTGCTGCGCGGAAGGTTAGTCCCGTCTGTTGCAGTCATCTTTATCTTCAGAAATAAATCAGCCTGTAAATGGTGGTTTTTTTATTTCAAGGAGCAGTTCTGTGTAGAAGGATACCGGGAAATAATCCCATAGGCATATTCTATAAGCGCGTTTTGAGTGAAGCAAAACTAAACTTCGATATATTGTGCGTTAAAATTTATGAATAACAACGCAGTGTAAAAAAATGAGTCCTCCGTCCGCCGGTGAACCCCGCTCGTTACTTTGAGGTCGCCGACCAAAAGTTAGGAGAATGAAATGACATGAGGAAAAAAAAAAAAAAAAAAAAACGTGGTCACTGCTGTTTTCGTAGTTTTCGCGACCAATATGGGATGGTAGGAGGCAGGACAAAATGGCCCCAAACGAAATGGCCCTGAACGAAATGGCCCCGGTCAAAATGGTCCCAAGTGCACCCCAAAAAGAATGGTCCCAAGTGAATTTTAGACACTCATCTTTTAATGAGGTGCTCTACTTTGAAGTTCTATTAAGCATACATTCAATGTGCTTATAATGCAACTTTTGTACAGACCTACGACGGAGGGGTTTATGAATTATTTGCACTCGCATCTTCATTGCTCAAAGGCGTCCGATACCAAATGAATCAGATCGTTTCTGTGCTCAACTTTAATACAACATTGGAGCTTGAATCGCCTTCGCTGGGCGGTCGCGAACGCGGCCACTTAAAGATCCAGTTCTAGTACACCCGCATTTTATGCTGGAAACATCCGCTTGTAATGCTTCTCTTACACCGCGAGTGTAAATGTCGCATTACATCTGCGCGATGCCAGTGAGCTCAAACTATTAGTACTATAAAAAAAAGAAGCTCGATATAGACGCGACAATGTTGGAGAAACATACACACAGAACAGACACCTATCTCCTGTGTGTTTTTCTTCGACTTTGTACCGTTTATTTTGTACTCTTTTTCATTATGCCGATCAACGAACTAGCCCAACAATCTATTTTACTGCTTAACTCTTTCCGATCTCCCGCTCCAAGCTTTAATTCGATGCGGTATGGTTACATTTTGTGAACTTAACGTTTTATTTTAATGAAGTTCCCTCGTTAGTTCAAAAGAGCTACAATAAGACGTTTTGAGCGAACCCATGCGTCGCGCACATTAACAGCCAGTTTCTTTATGTAATGAAATGTTTATTTCACAATAAAAAAATTGTGTTGCATTATGCGAATATTTATCTTTTTATATGTTGGGATTGTATCAATTAAAGCTAATAAAAAATAGGGAGCAAGACAAAATCCGACAAAATTTATTTGGACCATTTTTTCCGGGTTTATTATTGGAACATTTTTGTCCGGGGCCATTTTTTCCGGTTCTCGTGCTGGCTCTGTGTTTTCAATTTCCATTTCTAGTGTAAAAGGGGTAAGCGCCGACTGCACGCCCAAGCATTTTGCGTGACGTGGCGCTTAACTGAGCTAATATTTGTTCAGAAATGGCAATGGTTCGGAGGTCGCGGCGATTGGAATAAAAATTATTTGTCAACATCTATTCGTTCTGTCTGATTGCTTTATTAACAGTACGCTTTCCACTTCCAAACTAGGCTCGATTATCATTTAATCGTGTTTGTCAGGATTCTACTGACCGGACACGCAGTCATCGAATCTAGATCCGTTGTCGTATTGCCGACACAAAAGTCGCTCAGCCACCAAATAGGCCAACACGCGTTGTTCAACACAATTTGTTGCTTGTTTCCGTTGCCGCAAGGTGTCACACCGAATTAAGAATTTCGCTCTTGTTTATTTTGAGCAAGAGAGTGCACTGCCAACAATTTTACCGGCGGTTGACGGACATGCTTGGTGATGTGATCGCCGTGTTTCCTGGCGAACAGGCTCTAACCCGGAACGGAAAAGCGATGACATGTGCATATTATCTTCGTCAGCGAACCATGGTTCAGACTGCTCAACGACACCCCAGAAGATAAGCCATAATGTGTTCAAAAGCGACGTTTCGTGGGCTAATCCGCTCAGCTCATAGGCTGACAGTGCGGTGGAAACGTCATGCTCGTTTGACCAGTGAACCTTCTGTCTTGCACCACGTGATCACAACCGCAGAGAAAGGTGTCAGGTGATAAAAACCAGGCGATTAATTGGTTGGGCGAACACCTAGCTCCCACCACGCTGTCAGCTTAGCGGTGAACAGGGATGGGTCGCTGAAGGTCACTAGAACCAACAGGATCTTTGTCGTTCGAGGGAGTGCCAGCGCTCGCTCGTACGAGTGGTAGATCGGAAGAATGTTTGGCCTCCTTTCCCTTTGGGTATGAAGCTCTGGAAGGAAGTATCTTCCTCCCTTTCCTCTTAGCCATCACTTGCAACATGTCAGCGGACGTGAGCACATTGACGATTGGAGATGTCTGCAGGTGGCTTTTTGAAAATGAACTGCAATCGGCCGGTTCATCATTTTAAAGGGATTGTCCGGTCGAAACCGGAAGTACTTAAGTTCTTGCGCTCGTTACGTCGAGGGAGCCTTCATGTAGACAAACGTCATTTTTATTTTGATATATGATCTCCCGTTATTAATTAAACCTTTCATGAGCCTATGTACGAAACTGCACCCCGAATTTCGCCAGTGTCAATGGCTGACATCCGTAGGTGCTGCGTGACGTCACAAAACGCAAAGGCCTGTCGGCTGGTCGGGATAACAAGCGTTGGTCGATGGATGTCTTGTATTTTGTTTCGAATTATATAGTCTCCTAGGCTGTACCCTACTTAAATACGGTTCTTTTAATGCAGTTCCCAAGCATTTGCAAAAAAAGCCACGCCTTTTAGCAGGAAATTACTCGCAGACAGCCATAAGCTTCGAGCAAGCGTATGCCGTTTCGCGCAAACACAACTGCGACGGCCACCGATCGAACTAGAGGCGCTTGCAAAGCAAAGGATGCAGATTTAGCCTCTGAAGCGGCACCTAAGTACACGAAGCGGCATCTGGGTACACATGTCAGCGGATCCAGTGGATCGGTGATGAGGCTGCCGGTCGTTCCCTCAGAGGCGATGTCCGCGGGTCGAAGACAAACGGCGAATCGTTCAAATGCATGTCGTCACTTGACTTGGACGAGCTTGGTGAATCGTAGTCAAGTTCCATTTTCACACGCGGGTCAAACAGAATCGGGCTGCACGCGTGCTAAAAACAACTTCTGGCATCGTTTCCAGATGGCCTAGCTGTTGGTTTCGGTTTCGCTGCATAATCAAATTGATTGATCTGATTTAGGCGAGGAGTGGATGGACGTAGTTTAATATCGTTGGCACAGCGTCACACCTCAGCTTACGAGCCTTCTGTTCGCTTAGAGCTCAGCTCGTAGCTCTCTTCCGTGAGATGATTGCTGCATAAGCGGGATCTCGATCTTGACGGGAACCTATTCCCTACGCACGGCAACGATCCACTTCGCTCGGCACTGCACGTCTCGTGGAAAAGTGTGCAAGTCATGTCTTGGCTCGCATGTGCTGCCCGGTGGTTGTGGCACTCAACCGCGCAACAAAAAACTCACCCAACTACCAAACAAGTTGAGCACAACAACAAAAACGAAGCACGCTGAGGCAGACAAAAATTCTCGCTTTGTGTTTTGTGACGTCAGAGCTTCAATGTTGCCAACGAAAGCAGCGTTTACGCTAGAATGCGATTGGAGCAGCATAAATTCAATTACTCACGCAGAGGGGCGTATAAAATTCAGATATTGCACGTACGATCCTTCTCGAGGCGATAACAATGATATTCAATTGTTTTCTCGAATACAAAATGTGACCGGACAATCCCTTTAAGGTAAAACTTTTTCTTAAGCAGGCACTATTTGTAATTTCTCTTAAAAATTGCTATAAGTACAGTAGCGCTTAATATGGCCAGAAATTGTGTGATGTATAGGCAGAATAAGTAGGACAGGGGGCGGCCTCTTATTAATTAAGCTTCTTGTCATTTGAAATTTGTTTTTATTCTATTTTGGCTTAGAGTTGTCCAAACAAGCACGCTGCAAAAAAACAACAAAATTATTTTGACAGTTTTGCGTATGTTGAACTACACAAGAAAAAAAAACGTTTTTGAAGCGAACACTGATCTCATTACTACAATACTAACTTTATATAATTTGACAAAATACTGAGTTCAAGCTTTCCGCCAGAAAGATCTCCAGAAACAGCGCGAATAAAATGAGCAATGATATCTCTTCGTAAATGTAAAAACTTACGTTACCGGGCTTTAATTAGCTAATGTATCCGCATTTATGACGCCAATAAACGCGAGCGAATAGTGTAAACGTTTTTGTTTTTTGACCGGCCAGGGACATGACACTCCGAGAGCCAATCACTGCAGTTTACGGAAACCGCTCAACTAATGACGATGCCAAACATTTGGTTAGATACAAAAATGCAGTCTGCGCTGTGACACTAAGGAATGCAAAACGTCACGCTTGCATTGCTTAACGTAACACCGCAGATTGCATTTCTTGGTCTAAACGTACGTTCCGCGTCGTCATTCGTTAAGCGGACTTCTTAGGTTGCAACGATTGGCTCTCGGAGTGTTGTGCGGGAATCAACAGGCGCGAACTCTTTGTGCATTTTGTGTTTGCACAACTGTTGATGTATGTTTGATAAAAATAACTGTTTAACTTGGTCCTCTTGCTCATGAAAGAAGAGAGAACTAAAGGGCCCCTGAACGTCGACCTGATCCAAGACCGCGTGATGCGGGCGTTTCAGTCTTGCCAAGAATTCATCCTCAGCGAGGCTAGAGTCCGCACAGTCCTTGAGAAATTTCTGGCAGTGACGATTCCCAGAATGCTAATTCAATATTGTCCCCTTTATATTTAGTCTTGAAGTGTCGAGATTTTTACAGGTCATCAGGACTTCAAAAGTTCCTTACTACCCGTTTTATCGCCTGTGAATGAGTTAAGTGTTTTTGATACGTGCGAAATGATATACTTTTACCTCATAATAGTGCTAAGCAATAAATCAATTAACGTCCAGATTAATTAACTATTGTTTTAGTCGCAATCAAATGAGTTTAATGGGAATATTGGTTGAATTTAGAGGTACAAAAAGTCTTACAAACAAGAAAAGTAAAAAGAATACTCTTTTAATTATTTTTGTGTGTTTATAACACGATTGTCTCTCACGGCTACTTTAGTGTTTTATATGATTATTATCTAGAGTGGTTTTGAAGTTTAAATAATGGCGTACAAATATTTTATTTTAAATGTTTGCCATGCTTTTCTGTATGAGGCGCAATGACAAGTTGCTATTTAGTACCCACTATAAGACAGAGTAAAAACTTGTCAAAGGAAAAATCTGTAGTTCTAGGCCTTTTCTTAGATACAATATCATGCCTGAAGATCAGCGCTACCTATAAATTGATTAACTGATCCATATAAAAGAAAACATAAATTGAAACTATTTTAATTGATGCCCAGCCTTACTCCGCTATAGTGACAGTAAGTGGTTATATATATATATATAAACAATTCGTGTGTACAAATCTGTCGCACATAAATGTACTCTTCTAAACCAGCAACACTCTCCATTCGTTGTTTATTTTCCAGTTACTACAGGACGTTAAACTGTCGTTCGGCAAAGACATCCGGAGGACATCAGAGCCAAGATGGAGGCATTTACAGCTTCAAGATTGGTGTTCCTTAAAGAAAAAAACGTCATTCTGAACTTCGAAGAGCTGCTTGAAGGTACGCTTTAGTCGGTTTTTTTGTAATCTACCACAAGTTTCAGACTGCGACGATGCAGAGGTTTACTTTCGTCCACCATAATTATGCTCAGTTAACTTACTACCTCATTACGAACCGATGAACGCTTATCGGCACCATTCGTTTAAGACAGGGTTAACTTGTACTCGGAAACAATTTTCTGTGGTGTTTCTGAAGTAAAGAGTGCGTGTGGATAGCCTTGATTTGCGCTCAAGATGCGCGGGCGTCTTTGACAACATTGCCAAAAAAAGTTGCCCAAGTCACCCCCGAGTATAGTGCATTGTCACAGATGGTAGTGCAAGCTTGTCGGTGTTAAATTCTCAATATACGAGCTAGTAATATAAAACAAATCCTTGCTTTATTTTCTGAAAATTATTTAAAGGAAATATAAGCGACTATAGTCAGTGACAGGTTGAGAAACATCTAAAAGAAGAAAGCCGATGGACGCTTGGAATGGAGAAGAGGTTTCTCCTCTCCCCTACAAGCTTCTGTCCGCTTCCTCCTCTCCAGCTCGTAGATTTTTTTCTTAACCTGTTACTGACTATAGGGCAAGAGAATTAAATATGAGTAAACCAACGCTT